>PYAF01002415.1:482705-505428 GCA_007407185.1 Glycine tomentella | reverse complement strand
TGAAAGTTAATTTGATTGTTGAGGCATTACAAATCTTGGAGGGTGTTTGAATAAAAGTTTTCTTCATTGGTTTTTTGATAAAGATCCAAAGGGAAATTTAAACTCTGATATTTTACTTGGAAAGAAATTTTGAATTTACCAAGGCTAACCAATTCACCCCCCCTCTTGGTTAAGTGTGAAGTGTTCCTTCATTTTACATGCTGGACGAGGTAGAGGATGTGGTCGTGGCCAGGGTGGACGTGGTCCGAGGCCTTATTGTAACTATTGTCAGACGCGTGGCCATGTTGAAGAGCATTGTTACACAAAGTATACACACTTGAAACCTTCTCCTACTGCTCATATTGCTGATGTTGTCTCATCTTCCTCCTCCATATCTATCTCACTCTCTCAGGTAGAATATGAGGCTTTTCAAACTCTTCTGAAGAAGGTCTCTCTTCAGACTAGCACTCCAGATACTGGAAATCATGTTTCCTGTCTATCTCAATCATCGCTTGGCCCCTGGATACTTGACTCAGGTGCTACCAATCATCTCTGTGGTAATAAGGATCTTTTCACTTCACTTACTTACTCTGACAATTTACCCTTCTTTCCTTTACTGATGGCACTAAGGCTCTTGTTCATGGTGTTGGGCAAGCTCGACCAACTCCTTCCTTAACCCTGACCTCTGTTTATTATATGCCCGACATACCTTATAATTTGATATCTGTTAGCAAATTGATCCGTTCCCTATCTTACACCATTACCTTCTCTAACCAATCTGTTTCTGTGCAGGATCTGGGTATGGGGATGATGATTGCAGTGGGTCGTGAGTTCCGCGGCCTACATTATTTGACGATGTCTCCTCATTCTCCAATTGCATGTTTCATTATGGAGTCACCGAAACTCATTCACAATCGTCTAGGCCATCCAAATCTCTCCAAACTTCAATTGATGCTCCCTTTTTGTCAAATATTAAGACCCTAGAGTGTCAATCCTGTCAGCAAAGAAAGCACACTCGCTCATCTTTTGCTAATAGAGTCAACAATGAGCATCTGCTCCCTTCTCTATTGTACATTCCGATATTTGGGGTCCTAGTCGAACTGTATCTGTTTTGGGTTTTCAATATATTGTTACTTTTATTGATAATTTCTCTCGTTGTACTTGGGTATATTTAATGAAAGTCGTTCTGAATTGTTCTCTACTTATCAGAGATTTTGTGCTGAAATACAAACACAATTTGGTACTTCTATACGTATCCTACGCAGTGATAATGCTAAAGAGTATGTTTCCTCCTTTTTCTCTGAGTTTTTAGTCAAACAGGGAACCCTACACCAAACTACCTGTCCTCACACTCCACAACAAAATGGAGTGGCAGAATGTAAAAATAGACATCTTGTTGAGACTGCCCGCACACTCTTTATCAATATGCATGTCCCCCTACATTTCTGGGCTGATGCTATTATCACCTCTTGCTTCCTTATCAATCGTATGCCTTCATCTGTACTTAACAATGACATTCCACACAATATCCTTTTCCCTGATTCCTCTCTTTACCTTCTCGTTCCTCATGTCTTCGGTTGTACCTGTTTTGTTCAGATCTCACTCTAGGCAAAGATAAGTTAACATCTAAAGCCTTTAAGTGTCTATTCTTGGGTTACTCTCGTTTTCAGAAAGGTTACCGTTGTTATTCTCCTGACCTTAAGCGTTACCTTGTGTCCGCTGATGTTACCTTTATGGATCAACAACCCTTCTTCGGTTCAGCCACTCCTTTATCCCAGGTTGACTATGCTCTACCCATTCCTACCCTTCCTTTGTCTTCTCCGGTTGTCACTGAATTTCGGCCTGAGAACCGTCCCTTCCTTACCTATTAGCGTCGTCCTCATTTACCATCCGATGCCAACCCTACAATAACTGTTCCTCCTACTGACTCACCAACCTCTCCAGTTATCTCATCCCCTCTGGCTCCTACACAAGAGACTACTCCCATTGCACTCCGCAAAGGTATCCGCACTACCGGCAATCCTCATCCTTTTTATGCTTTTTTTAGTTATGATCGTCTTTCTTCATCACATTTTTCTTTTGTATCTAGTCTCTCTTCTGTCTCTATTCCTAAAATCACAGGTGAAGCTCTTTTCCATCCAGGTTGGCGCCAAGCTATGATTGATGAGATGACAACTCTTCATTCTAACGGCACATGGAACCTTGTTTCGTTCCTCCTGGGAAATCTGTTGCTGGCTGTCGGTGGGGGTCCACAGTTAAGGTCATATATGGAGCAACCTCTCGGCTTTGTTGCTCAAGGGGAGTCTGGGAAGGTGTGCAAACTCCGTAAATCTTTATATGCATTGAAACAGTCTTCTCGGGCTTGGTTTAGTCGCTTCAGTTCTGCAATTCAAGCCTTTGGGCTGATCTGTAGTGAGGCTGATCATTCTGCCTTCTACAGGTATAGTGATGCTGGTCAATGCATTTATCTTCTAGTCTATGTTGATGATTTCGTTATTACAGGCAGTGATCATGTTGGGATTGACCAACTGAAGTGTTTTCTGTTCAGCCAGTTCCAAACTAAAAATCATGGCAAACTTTGCTATTTTCTAAGGATTGAAGTGGCACAGAGACAAGGCATTTCCATTTGCCAAAGGAAGTATGCATTAGATATCCTAGAAGAAACTGGTATGTTGGGTTGTAAACCAGTGGATACTCCTATGGACCCTAATCTTAAACTGTTACCTGGAAAAGGGGAGCTCTTATCTGATCCTAGCAGGTATCGGAGACTTGTTGGGAAACTAAACTATCTCACTGTGATGAGACCAGATATTTCCTTTGCAGTTAGTGTTGTAAGCTAATTCCTTGATTCTCCTTGTAGCTCACATTGGGATGCTGCTATAAGGATTGTCAGATATATCAAAGGTGCACTGGGAAAAAGGTTTATTATACAAAGATAGAGGACATTCTGAAGTGTGTGGGTATTCAGATGCTGATTGGGCAAGCTCTTTCTCAGATAGATGCTCCACTTCAGGATACTGCATTCTCTTTGGAGAAAATTTGATATCTTGGAAAAGTTAGAAGCAAACCGTAGTGGCCAGGTCCAGTGCAGAGGCAGAATATCGTGCCATGGGGATTGCAACATGTGAGCTCATCTGGTTGCAACAATTGATTGAGGAACTACTTATTTGTGAGCAGCGGCCTATGAAACTCATTTGTGATAATCAGGTTGCGCTACATATATCTTCAAACCCAGTCTTTCAAGAGAGGACCAAACATATTGAAATTGATTGTCATTTTATAAGAGAAAAGATTCAAGCTGGGCAGATTGAGACAGCTTTTGTAAACTCTAGTGATCAACTAGCAGACATTCTCACAAAGGCCCTTAGAGGACCTAGGGTTAACTACATTTGTAACAAGCTTGGTGTCCATGATATATATGCACCAGCTTGAGGGGGAGTGTTAGAATATATTTAGCTTTTTAGCATCAGGGCCCAATAGGGCCCATATATCTTGTGTACATATATATATATATATATATATATATATATATGTAATCTATGTGCTGATATAATAGTGAAGATATTTTCCTTCTTTCTCTCAACTCCTAACACCAATTTAAATATGTGTTTTTTGCATATGTGATAGATATCCTTGGTGTGGCAGTATGGCCTATGGCTCATGAATCTTGGCATATGAAGTCACAAGTAACAAAGGTTATAAAAAGTGAGTCATAGGCATAAATGTATACTAGGAAAACCTTTTGATACAAATTTAGTAATAAATGGATTCTGCTAACAATTTTTTATAGATATTGAACCTCAAAAAGGGGCTGACTATGAGTTCATTACAAATACTCATGTTGTTAACAAATTATAGACTTTGTTCGCTAAGAAAGAGAGGAAAAAAAAGGAGAAAGTAAGGACTCAAAGATAAAAGGATTTTGCATTTGGCAAATCAAAGTGATGAATTGAGTCAGGCTCAATGGCTCACATAAATTATACATGGATTTTTATTATTGGGTCGATGATATATCTGTTTGGGAAGTAAAATGTTACTTAAGTTGGCAGGATAATTTGGAAATGTAAAATGTTACTTAAGTTGGCAGGACATTTGCTTGGGATGGATTATTAAGTTTGGATATTTGTTTTGGATGGGGTACATGATGTTGGGATAGAGGATATTACTAGTTTTTAATAAGTAACTGTTGAGTTTGGTGCTGGTTATTCTTGTATCATTTTTTTCCCTTTTAGTGTTGATTTTATAAGGGATTGGAACCCCTTGCACCTCTTATCTTCTTTCTTGATGAAAATTTCTCTTTTCTGGTAAAAAAACTTTTTCTTTTATGGAATAAGAGTTTACATATATGTTGAGTTTTGGCTAACTAAGCTTTCTATGTTTCAGGTAGGACTAATTTTGATTTTGAGGTGAGAATTATGATTGTTGAATGGACAATGAAGTGCAAAATGATTGAATTGAAACCGCTTAGAGATTGTCTAGGCATCCCTTTTGATAGGCTAGTGTCAAAGTCTTGGTTTAATATTGAAGAAGTGCAGTGTTACCAGCAATTGTGTTATTGTGTAGGTCCGTAGGACATCTATATATAACATTGCATAGATAACAACTTTAGTTTAGCTTTCAAACTTATCTTATTTTATTTATATAATTGATATTCAAACTAGTTTTTAATTGTCTATAATGAAATTATAGTTACATGAAAATTTATGAAGAATGAATATTAGAAATGAATTGGATCTGAGCATTTTTTAATTGTGATTTTGAAAATGAAACTAATGATGAAAAAATGTTTTTTGTTGTTGGAAGGTATACATTTTTTATGTTGTAATTCTAAATGAAAGAATTTAATTGTTTTATTCAAATACAAATTTTAGAAATATTTTTATGATTTTATCAAAATAAGAAATTTTAGAAATGAAGAAATTTAATTATTTAATCCAAACACAAGATTTTAAAATGAAAGAATTTAATTTTCTTATTAAAAAACAATTCAAATTGAAGGAATTGAAATTCTTAAAATTTAAAATTTCTTAAAGTTCTAAAATCTCCGTCCAAACACAACCTAATAGGGATGGTAAAATTAGGCATGACAACGTGACCCGAACTCGTGGGTATCCATCCGAACCTGTCCTGATTTTAATGGGGAAAAACGTGTTTTTCGGGTTTGGGTTTGGGTTTTCCCGCAACATGAATTCGGGGACGGGGGCGGGTTTGGTATTGGAGATATCGCCCCGTCCTCGTCCCCGCCCCGCCATTAACTGAGTTAGTGAATTACAAATATACCCTTATATATATAAAATGAAAAAAACCGAAACCCTAACCCTCACCCTCTGACCCTCACTTCTCACTCTTGACTGTCTCTACTCTCCAGAAGTTTCTCCTCAGCAAAGCCGTATTCGTCGATGACGACACCTTCTCCAAAGCCTCCCTCGCTGTCGACCAAGCCCACTCCATCAAGCTCCTCCACACTGCTGTGTGCTCCTCGTCAAATCTTGTCCTACCAATCTCTCTCTCTCTCTCTCTTCATTTTCTCTGCACTCTTCACCTATTTTCCCCCAAATCGTACGCACGAAACTCACACAGATACGAGGTTAGTTTTCTTCAATCCAACATTGTTATTCTATGTTTCTGTCTCCCCTTCAATTTTTTCCTTCATTTACCTATGTAACTTGCTATTCAATAGAAACCCATTTGTGAATTCTTCTCAATTTGAATGATTTCAAAACCGCCTAGAGCCTCTTGTTGACAGGAGATATCTTCCAGGTAACCTCGTCAACCGCCTCATCCTGACTCTGCTTAACCAACTGCACCCCACATTTTACTTCAACTTTTTAGAACAAGTCAAGAAAAAAGGGGGAGAAGCACATTGCAATTGAAGATTTGTTTTATTATATAAGCCAAGAGAAATATACTAATGGAGACCAAACCCATTTACAACAAACAGAACTCTGACATTGGTTTTACCCTAAAATATAAAATTTGAATACACTCTACAACAGCATGCAGCAGCATTGAACTGAGACCCATCCCATCAACTCTCATAGGCATATTTCAAAGATCAAAATGGTACACTACATTACTCGGTTAGAGAGTAAAAAACAAGGTAAGTTGCATATTGCCATTTTCAAAGATCAAAATGGTATGCCACAATACTTTGATCCAGTCCAATACTAAGAAATGAAAAGTAATTTACAACAAAACTGCTTTATATATTTACATATGCATCTCATCCAATGCCACCTAATCTACTCAACCAAATTTAGTTTTCTCATGTCAAAACTGAAGCTCTGCTGCTAATAGAAAAGGAAGAAAGTTTTAGAAAGCTGCAAAAGTAACACGTTACTGCCACCAAAATTTAGAATAAAACTCATGGTCATATTTAACATGTCCTCATTGATCCCTATTTCTGTTAACAACTCCCTCACGTTAACCTAATACACACATGAAACCTGTCAATTCAGCTGCCCATTTTCTGTTTGATGCATTGCCTATACCAAACATTCACTTGAGAGAAAACTCACAGTGATTCTACTCTTCTCTGCACAACAGCCATGACCAGTCTAAAAGCAAGAGTATTAAAATAAAAAATGAAGACATAGATTAATAACAAGTTTGAGAATGGAGGTATCTGCATCACAAATTTCCAACAGTGTGACCCTCTATGATTGAAACTTGCACCCTCTTTCACCTTCGTCGTAACTCGTTGCATGATCCTCAATGCCCGGAAGTGGAAGACAAAATTTTTAAAATAAGTGTAAAAATTGGGGCCATCAGATTTAATTGAATGGTCGACACAGGTGTTTAGAAATGCATGGTGCAATTCACGCCTTAAAGTCATGGAATCCTCCCCCTTCCCCATAACGCCACAAGCAAAAAAAAAAAATAGACCGAGTAAGCAAAAAACATTCTAATGCGTTACCACTTCCCATCCCAGGTGAGATTTGAATCATGTTTGCGGAGACACCTCGTTGGGTGGTTGTTGTTCTTCTGGTGGTGATGCCTTGGTTGTGGTGGTGGTGGTGGTGGTGTTGGTGTGGGGTTGAAGATGTTGCTGCCTCTGAGAAGCGTATTTGAAGAAGTGCTGAATGCCGAACTTGGAAGGTGGTGGTGGTGGTTGTTGTTGTTGTTGTTGTATATTGAGCTTGTTCTTCCTTGGCGGCATTTTTTTCTTGGATTACTTTGATTCTGATAGATGTGAATGAGAATGGGAAGAAGGTAGGGTTTGTTTGTTTTTTTTTTTTCCTCTATCTGCCCGCCAAAAGACGCATTTTAATGTGCTTTGGTTTTTTCCCGCTTCAACAAATGAAAAATGTTGGCTGAAAAGGGCTTGGGATAATTGAGTATTTTTAGTTTAATATTAAGTGACCAGTCATTCAAAATCATGTCCATGTAACTCCCGTCAACTAATCTCCAATACCCATAAATCTCCAACGCTGAAAGAGTCTGCAGTCCAGACAATAATTCATCGTCACTAGCTTGAATATTGTCTACAAGATCATTCCAGTTATATAATCCTATTCTAGATTCCTGATTCTCTTCCAAATTTCCTATGTCAGCCTCCTCCAATTTGTATGGTTTTTCTGACAGAAGTGATTTAATCTTATCAAGTCTGGGGGCTGTCTCAATAAGCTCCATATTACTAGATACAACTTTGAGTATAGGTACAACAACTTTCTCTTCATCATTATTACTATCATTCTTTTGTTGATTTTCATAACATTCTGAATGATTTGCAGGTGGTACAAGCAGAACAGAATTGGAAGTTCCAACTGTTGGTGGGCCTCCTCAAGTGGGCCAACCACTTTAATAAAAAAAAGGAAGCATACAGGAATAAAAACAAGACCTGCGCTACACCTCTCTCGATTTTTCAAGCTTTTCTTCTGCTCCATCAACGAAAGAAAAGAAAAACAATTTTGGTCACTTTGCGGTATTGGTTGGATACTCATTTGTGCTCTGTTTTGGATAAAATTTCAGCCAATTGTTCCTAAAATTGTGGGCATTCATCTAGTATTTTAAGAACTTTATTTCTCTCATACATTGGGAGAAGCTATATTTACCCCATTGTGGGTCTCTATTTGGATATTGTTGCATTGTTGATTTCCACTATTTTAAGAGTGAGTAAACATTTATTTGCGAGGTTTTGTTGTAGAAACTCTTTGCTGTACTTTTTGATATTTTACATAGTGGAGATTTTTCTGGACTTGGTCCCGTAGTTTTTGTCCCTCACAATTGTTGGTGTACTTCTTGCTGTTATCTTTTTATTTTTCTGCACCCTTGGATTTTTGGATTGTCGTATATTATGCTTCTCACAGGTTCACTCAAGCGAGAAAGGTTTTACTTACCACTACATATTTGTGTAATTTTTTTGCTGTGCATACGTGTCTTTTCAACAGCTGGCATCAGAGTTGGTTTATTTTTCTGGAAAATTTGCTTGATTGAATGATGGAGCCCAATTACAGTAGCATGATTAGTTTGAAAGGAACTGATTACCATAAGTGGAGAGGTAAGATGAAAGATTTACTATTTGTGAAAAATTACATTTACCTATGTTTGCTACTCAGAAACCTGATAATAAATCTTATGAAAAGTGGGTTTTTGAGCATGAGATGGTTTGTGATTTTATTCGTCAATAGGTAGATGGTAATGTTTTAAATCATATTGCTAATGATTCACATGTCAGAACTTTGTGGGACAAACATGAAACCTTGTATGTTTCTAAAACTGGGAACAACAAATTGTTTTTTGCTGAAACAGGCTATGAATTTGAGGTATAAGGAAGGTACTTCTATTTTTTGATCACCTGAGTGATTTTCAAGGTTTCTTTGATCAGTTGTCTGGCATGGGTGTAAAATTTGATGATGAAATTTTGGGAGTTTGGTTGCTTAATGCTCTACCTGATTCTTGGGAAAATTTCCGTGTTATTTTGACTAGTTCTGCTCCTAGTGGTATTGTGACCATGGATTTTGTAAAAACTGCTATTTTGAATGAAGAAGTCAGATGACGTACTTAGAAGGCATCCTCTTCACAAGCAGAGGTTTTGGTCACTAAAAACAGGGGGAGAAATACAGACAGGGATCAAGAAGGTGGTCACAAAGGTAAAAGCAAGCACAGAAGCAAATCAAGGTATGAGCAGAAAACTTATAAGTGTAATTATTGTGGTAAAAAGGGTCATGTTCAAAATTTTTGTTATAGGCTGAAAAAGGATAACAAAGGCAAGCAAGAAAAGAGAAATGATGCGAGTGGTGATAGTGTTTCCACTGCTAGTGCAGGGGATCTTTTGATTATTTATGATGAGAACTTGATCAGTGTTTCTTGTGATGATTCTAGCTGGGTTATTGACAGTGGTGCCCGTTTTCATGTGACTTCTAGGAAGGATTTTTTCTCATCTTATACTCCAGGTGATTTTGGTGTATTGAAGATGGGTAAAAATGATACGTCAAAGATGATTGTCATTGGTATTGTTTGTTTGGAAACCAGCATATGAACAAAGTTGTTTTTGAAGAATGTCAAGCACACACCAAACATCCGTTTGCATCTGATTTCCACTAGTGTTCTAAATGATGATGGTTATTTTAATACCTTTGGTGGTGGACAGTGAAAGCTCACTAAGGGTTCCTTGATTGTGACACGAGGTAAGAAGTTTTTAGGATTGTATTGGATGAAAGCTACTATTTTAGTTGTTGTTATAAATGATGTTGGATGTGATAGTTTGTCAGATTTATGACACAAGAGACTGAGTCACATTAGTGAGAAGGGACTGAATCGTTTGGCCAAGAAGAACCTTCTTACAGGTTTGAAATGTGCAAGGTTAGAAAAATGTGTTCATTGCTTGGCTGGGAAACAAAATAAGGTTTCTTTTAAGAGCCATCCTCCATCTCGGAAATCAGAGGTACTTGAGTTGGTGCATTCAAAGCTTTGTGAGGACTAAGACTTTCAGTGGTGGACTGTATTTTGTTACTTTTATCGATGACCATTCGAGAAAGCTTTGGGTTTATGTCTTGAAGACTAAAGACCAAGTGCTTGGTGTTTTTAAACAGTTTCAGGTTTTGGTTGAGAGAGAAACAGGGAAGAAACTGAAAAATGTATTCGCACTGGTAACGGTGGCAAGTTTTGTGGACCTTTTGATGAATACTGTAGGCATATGGGTATTCGACACCAGAAGATGCCCCCCAAGACACCTCAGCTTAATGGCTTGGTAGAAAGGATGAATAGGACACTGATGGAGAGAGTCAGATGTTTGCTTTCTGAAGCAAAGTTACCAGCTTCTTTCTGGGGTGAGGCCTTATGTACTGTTGCACATGTTGTTAACTTGTCTCCTATTGTTGCTTTGCAGGCTGATGTTCCTAACAGAGTGTGGTATGGGAAGGTGTTTCCTATGACTATCTTCGTATTTTTGGCTGTAAAGCATTTGTGCATGTGCCAAAAGATGAGAGGTCCAAGTTAGATGTCAAGACAAAGGAATGTATCTTCATTGGTTATGGCCATGATGAATTTGGCTATAGATTTTATGATCCGGTTGGAAAGAAGCTTGTTAGAAGTCGTGATGTTATTTTTATGGAGGATCAAACCATTGAAGATATTGGGAAGGCAGAGAAATTAGAGTCTTCGAGTACTGATGATTTAGTTGATTTTGATCCAGTTCCTGATACAGATAGGCTTGATATAGCATATTTTGACAATAATGATGATGCCCTTACTCATATTTCAGATGATCTAGTTGAGAATATTGATAATGATGATGCTGGTAATTCTGTTGAATTTGATGTTCCTTTTAGAAGGTCTTCTAGATAGGGTTTGCCTTCTACTCGTTATTCATCTGATGAATATGTGCTCCTCATTGACGGGGGAAAACCTAAGTTCTATGAAAAGGCTATGGAAAATTAGTATAGGAAAGAATGGATTGCAACAATGGAGGATGAGATAAAGTCTTTGCATGTTATACTTTTGAGTTGTCAAGTTGCTTAAGGACATGAAAGCTTTGCAAAATCGGTAGATTTATAGGTTAAAGACTAGAGAAAACAATTCTACTCCATGATACAAAGAGAAATTAGTTGTCAAAGGCTATCGTCAGAAAAAAGGCATTGATTTTGATGAAATTTTCTCTCCTATTGTTAAAATGTCTTCCATCCGAGTTGTTTTTTGTTTGATAGCCAGTCTCGACTTAAAGGTTGAGCAGATGGATGTGAAAACTGCTTTCCTTGATTTGGAGGAAGAAATTTACATGGAGCAACCTGAAGGCTTTGTGGTGAAAAGTAAAGAGAATTATGTTTGCAAGTTGAGGAAAAGTTTGTATGGATTGAAACAAGCCTCGAGACAATGGTACAAGAAGTTTGAGTCTGCTATGATCGAACATGGATTCAAGAAGACTACTTCAGATCATTGTGTTTTTGTGCAGAAATTCTCTGATAGTGATTTTTTCATTTTATTGCTATATGTTGATGACATGTTGATTGTTGGTCATAATTTGTCTAGAATTAATAGGTTGAAAAAGGAGCTTAGCAAGTCTTTTGCGATGAAATACTTGGGACCAGTAAGATAGATTCTTGGCATGCATATCACTGGTGATCGAGAAGCCAAGAAGTTTCGGTTTTCACAAGAGAAGTACATTGAGAAAGTACTTCAACGTTTTCATATGGATAAAGCTAAAGTGGTAAGTACACCGTTGGCTTCACACTTTAGGCTTAGCACTAGACAAGTTCCTTCTAGTGATAAATAAAAAGAAGACATGCAATATGTTTCCTATGCATCTATAGTAGGAAGTTTAATATATGCAATGGTTTGCACTAGGCCTGATATAGCCCATGCAGTTGGTGTTGTCAGTCGTTTTCTTTCCAATCCTGATATTGAGCATTGGAAAGTTGTGAAGTGGATGTTAAGATATCTATGTGGTACTTCTAATTTGAAACTATGTTTTGGAATTGGGAAGCCTATTCTTTGTGGTTACACTGATTCTGACATGGTAGGGGATAATGATTCTAGAAAATCTACTTATGGTTATTTGATTACTTTTGCAGGGGAGTTGTGGCTTGACAATCTAGGTTACAAAAATGTGTTGCATTTTTTACTACTGAAGCTGAGTTCATTATTGTTACGGAGGCATGTAAAGAGTTGTTTTGGATGAAAAAATTTGTGCAGGAACTTGGTTTTGAGCAGCAGAGGTATATTATATTTTGTGATAGTCAAAGTGCTATTCACCTTGGCAAGAATCCTACATTCCATGGTAGATCTAAACATATTGATGTGCGATATCGTTGGATACGTGATGTTTTAAATTCTAAATTACTGGAACTTGAAAAGATTCATATAGATGATAATGGTTATGACATGATGACAAAGACACTACCAAAGGGGAAGTTTGAAGCTTGTCGATTTATTAACGATTTGGCATTTTGCATCCACGTGAGTCGTAGGGGGAGTTTGTTGGTGGGCCTCCTCAAGTGGGCCAACCACTTTAATAAAATAAAAAAGGAAGCATGCGGGAATAAAAACAAGACCTGCACTGCGCCTCTCTCAGTTTCTCCGTCAACGAGAGAAAAAAAAAACAATTTTGTTCACTTTGCGGTATTGGTTGGATACTCATTTGTGCTCTGTTTTGGATGAAATTTTAGCTAATTGTTCCTAAAATTATGGGCATTCATCTGGTATATTAAGAACTTTATTTCTCTCATACTTTGGGAGAAGCTATATTTACCCCGTTATGGGTCTCTATTTGGATATTGTTGCATTGTTGATTTTCACTATTTTAAGAGTGGGTAGGCATTTATTTGCGAGGTTTTGTTGTAGAAACCCTTTGTTGTACTTTTTAATATTTTACATAGTGGAGATTTTTCTGCACTTGGTCCCGTGGTTTTTGTCCCTCACACTGGGGGTTTTCCACGTTAGAATTGTTGGTGTACTTCTTACTGTTATCTTTTTATTTTTCTGCACCCTTGGATTTTTGGATTGTCGTATATTACGCTTCTCACAGGTTCACTCAAGCGGAAAAAATTTTATTTACCACTACATATTTGTGTAATTTTTCGGCTGTGCATACGTGCCTTTCTCAACACCAACAAACTTCATAGCGTATGTCTTGGATTGAGTACAAAGAACTGCATCTTGGTCAAGCTGTCCTCTCAAGAGTCAAGACCAACCTGGAATAGAATAGTAATCATGTTAAAGTTAAAAACACAAATTGGGGAAGCTGAGGGCAGGGACAGAGTTACAAGCAACTGATTGTCGGTCAATGCACACCTTTCATTCAGAACATCTAGGAGCAGTTTCTCATCAAGCTCTAGAAAGAGGAGGTTATCATATGGTCCAAAAGATGGGTGATATGCAACAGAAATTGATGATCCAAGAGCTATATGTTTAAGTGTTTATGCCCCTCTTGAACCCGACTGTGGAGGCAATTCCATTTCTCCCTCTCACTAAGTACAAAGCATTAGCTAGCCAAAAACAAAAATGAAGATATTTCTTCAACTAGAAATGTCAGTGGAAGGGATTGTAACCCACACTTCTCCCCCCTCCCTTCTCTCTTCACCCTTCCTTAACCACTGGATCAACCTTATATCTCCCAAAGGACATTACTTTACTATGTTATTTCTTCAACTACCCTAATCTGTGTCCATTTAATAGCAAGATTTCAAAATTACTTGGTAGAAAAGCATAGCATAGCAATAATCAAGCAAAGCAATAATAAGTGACATTAATTAACATTTTCTTTTATTTTACACACTTAGCCATGAGTAGCGTTCCTTCTAGGCTTCTTCAACTATCGAAAACTCAAATTGAACAAGAGAAAATGGAACTTGAGATAATGAGATAAAATTGGTTACCTTGACTTTTTGATTAACATGTTTGAAGAATTCAATAATTTATCAACTTTCTCTACACTTCATTGATAAAGGATTGCATGATTTGACCTAAAACTTGCATCCCCCGTTTTAGTTGTTGATAATAAAGCAAAATGTACCACTTGGATATGGATACGTCATTGTCGTGGCTCCCATGCATGCTTGGGATTAATCTAGCCAACGGAATACATTCAAATTGCAAATTAATGCCTTTGAGACTCGGTTTAATGACAAAAGGAAAAAGGTATACACATCACACAAATAAAAATCTTAGTAGTGCTTTGCTCCCTAAGATATTTTCATTTAATAAAAATTAAACTATTAATATAAATACTGTGGATTTATGATGCATCATTCTATATTAAACTATTAAATTAATATATAATGTAACTGTAGAATCAAATAAAACAATTCCGCATCAATTGATTCAAACACTCGATATTATACTACTACTATACTATAAGTTTATTATAATATGATATGTTAATAGTATATAAAATTTTATTAGATAATATATATCCATGAAAACAAGCTCAATGATTGACATTTTCTTTTTTCGGTTGGTATATGTTATTTTTTTAGGGTACATATATGAACCTGTCAGCGGCCGAAATTTGAAACATGCATGGATCCTCCTCATTGACTTACGTGTATTAGCTAGAAATGGGGTTTAATATTTAAGATTCTCTTAATTTTTCATGAAACTTCACCAATCGCATATATTTGCGTATTTAACCAAACACTGAAGTAGTTAACTATCATCTCCATGATCGTGAATCATGATATACTTAGTAAAAAGGTAGAATGAGGAATATTAGTAAGATACTCTTCAATACTTTTTTCTTAACACATACTTTAAGATTGATTTAGATTTATTGAAAATTATAAAATTAAGAATTATTGAATAAGATATGAAATTCATAATTTTTTTGTATTTTTAAGAAATTTTAATCAACAAAAAAATGTGTTTAAAAGAGTAAGTAAAAAATTGTGTTGTCATTTCTCAAGGTTGAATAGTCTCCTTCCGAGTTTTATTCTGTCGCGAACCTTTAATCAGTAATATTGTGATAGCCACGTTGACTAACAACATGAACCTCGCAGGGGAAAAAATATATGCACCGACCAAAAATTGGAGAG
Source organism: Glycine tomentella (assembly GCA_007407185.1). Lineage (NCBI taxonomy): Eukaryota > Viridiplantae > Streptophyta > Magnoliopsida > Fabales > Fabaceae > Glycine > Glycine tomentella. Next base: position 490,480 of record PYAF01002415.1, on the reverse strand, counting down.
AAATAATCGATTCAATATAAAATCATTAAAGGGACGATGCCGAAATAGAATAAGGTGGCGTTATTGAAATTGAATTGGGTACCTTTTGCTTTTTTTTCTTTCTCATTTGCCTTGAGGAATAAATTAATTGAATTTTTAGAACCATAATTGCTGCATGTAGTGAGACATGGACTTGGTGTTGTGTATTTTTTTCTTCATTTTCATTAAAAACTAAAAATATAAATCACACACCGCAACTCTCTTAATCTTAAAATCTTATTCGACCCAGCTTGTTTTGCGACCTAATCTTACCATCAACTTACTTTGATAGTTTCAACTCTTAAACATGTCTGATTCAAACGTCTAAGTACTAAACAGAACATACGATTATAAAAAATGATTAGATGTATTTTTATTTATTTATATTCATCTCATGATCAACAAATTCTAGAAATATCTATCGGTAATTACATGCAAGCGAGTCAACATGCTCCACCTGTTAGTTGTTAGTCAATTATTTTCTTTGCATAATTCTTTTATAAAAGAAAATTTAAAATCAATGACAGTTGTTTTCCATAAATTATTTAAAAATAAAACTTCACGAGTGTTTAAAAAATCACATGCCTACACAAATATTTAGTAAAAATTACCAATTTTAGTAGATTTCACTTCTCACTTAATAGAAACATTAATTGAAAAACAAAATCTATCAAAATTAGTGATTTTCAATAAATTTTAACCAAAAATAAAATATATCCAAAAGAGAATATAAAAGAAAGTGTTAATAGCATTCTTCAACCATTAAATCCAGATATCAAAGGGTTGGCAGCTATTGCTTAAAAATAATAAACTAAGGCATAATTTTCTGTGTTGCAATGAGGAACATGATACACCATTAGGCGACCAGAAAATTGAACAAGCTCACAAAAAAATGTCAAAATTTTCACTTATTGCCACATATATGACTAAACAAAGCTTACATAATCAATGGTAATGAACAAAAACCTACGACAACATATGTTCATCTAATCTTGGATTCACGTAGAAAATTGCCCACATTTGCCACGTCCACATGATTCATACCACATGCATTTTCTTGTAGTTATCTGCTGCTTTGGATATTGATTGTATTGATACAGGTAATCCTGGGCCCATCTGCATCAGTAGGATAGCACTAAATAACTTAAAACGTCGTTACAAGAATGAGACATAATGCACCATTACTGCAATTAATGACATTAGCAATTTTTAGGTATTCACTTCTCCCATTTACAACTCACTCCCTTTCGTTTCACTTGCCCTGTCATTGCTCACTCTTTTACTTGATTCTCCCATCTTAATCACTAAAGGTCACTTTTATATCCCCTCACTAACAAGTGAAAACATGAAACATTATGGAAGTGCATCGTAGGGAAATATAACTTCTGCATAAAAAATTCATAAGAACTAATTGAGCACGAGCATGATATCACAAAGATAAAGAGGTACCTCATTATCTTCCACCATTCAGCCTTATGTTGTTACACTATACCTTTTTTCTACACAGCTTATATTCTTAATATTATTATGTACCCCTTCATCCTATACCATGTGTTATTGATATAGTCTATCAGATGCTAAATCAGAGCAATTACATGATCCTGAGTGAGCCAACAATGAGACTCATAAATGACTTGGGAGAAACAATTTACAAATCAAATTCCATGATTTATATTTGCATAGAAACCAAGCCTTTTCTGACTAGGTGGAGATGATGTTATATTTGCATACTGAACAGATATTTGTATTTCATAAAACACCAAAAATATTGCCAATATTAGTAGCTTACACAGCGAATGATAACAAAGTTTGATTGAAGAAAACCAAAAAGAAATATCGGGTACATGATTCATTTTTACAGAAAATTAAACCCAATCAATGATCATCATTAACACATTGATTATATTAAATTAAGACAATTATGCTTGCATGAACTTACACTGATGTGATTATACCCAAAGCTCATCCAAGGTAAAGTTAATAAAAAAATTCTGCCTATCCTATTATCCACCCTACCTTGAAATAATATTAACAAGGAATAAAAGTAACTAAAAAAGATTGTAGTGGTGTTCATTACTTTTGCCAATATGAGATACTTAGTGCACAAGGTGGCAACAAGAAAAACACACACCCATCAATTTCTAAATTCACGGCTCCTCACAAGTTTTGAATTGATGAGTGATGTCATGAAGACATCATAAAAAAGGTATATCATTTATGTTTATATATTCTACAGATATATAAAAGGTCAAAACATGGTGGATTATAATATGTAACATGTCATTTAACTAATAAATAATCATAAATAACTATCCTCCACAGAAGATCATTACCAAACAGAAGTCCTTTCTAATAATTTCCTCCTTTTTTTTATCATAATGGAGAATTTAGATAGTTAAAACTTGTTCCCGAAACTAATTATTACCAGCAAACTGTTTACAGATGTTCCATCATTTCAATGTTCAAAGTCCATTAACATCTTTCTGTTTTCAGAAGAGATAATAAGAATAGGGGAGGAGGAATCGTATGTAAACCCAAAGTTTATTTTAGTATCATTCATGTGAAATGAAAGAACAAGGTGGTAACTTTCAATCTTAAATACATTAATGGAAATAAAAGAATGAAACAAGAATGAGATGTAAGAGCTTACCGTGCTGCCTATATGGACAGACAACACATACCCAGCATATTTGGAAGCTAACAACCAAGAAGAGAATTGTAAGATAATAGAAGTAACCTTAGCACATAAAATTCGTGATCATGTTACACTAAGTTAAAGGAGAGAAATTGAATTGAGCCCCCAAAATTGCACCTCTAAAGCTTTTGTTGTAAATAGGATTTTGTGCTATCGCATTTGTTGTAAATAGGTTTTGGGGGGGGGGGGAGAAGTTACAGTTGTGATTTGACATTTCACCTTCCAGATAGAGAGAGAAGGAAAGCATAAGGACATGTGTGCTACTTACTCTTTTTTAAGCCAGCAGGCTTTGCAAGCAATACAGCATTCATAAATGCACTAATGTTCTCCCGTAAAGCCTCTTCTTTGTAGCTTACCTGTGGATATTATTGAAAGAATTGAACATCCCATGCAACACACTCGTTACTTTTTAATAAAGTCTATAAAGAGTTGAAAGAGAATCCCCCCGGTACCTTTCCAAGTCCCACATGCAAAATTGATTTACTTTCCATTTTAAACTCCACACGGCCTTGTCTTAGCTCTTTCGACTGCCCAGCAATATCACTAGTAAGAGTACCTAGCTATAAAACAAAAATACAACCAAAAAAGAGTTACATACAATCCCCACTTATGCTCAGACTTAAAACAAATGCTAACAAATGTTGATAAACTAACTTTCTTATAAGATATTGTGCTATCTGCATAACATGTTCATATAAGCTTTAGAAGATAAAACTATTAATCTGATAATAAAAAATAAAAATAAAAAGAAGATAAAAATATTAATCTGATTAAAAAAAAAGAAGATATAACTATTAATCTGATAAAAGAAAAGAAGATAAAACTATTAATCTGATTAAAAAAAGAAGATATAACTATTAATCTGATAAAAAAAGAAGAAGATAAAACTATTAATTCAGATGATTTTACATGTATAAGACTATTCAAGATCATAAAAAATACCTTTCCAAGATTAGGTGCCATTCCAGGAGTTGAGAAGCATTTGTCAACTTTGAGCTTATTTTTACCACCTATAAGTGTATATAGCTATATTAGATATGAATAATGTAGTTTATAAACTTTATATTCTTGGCATGAAAAGGAAAAATTATAGTTGCTAAGGCACCAAAGACATGTTTAAAATATCCCCGGCACAGTTGAGTGACACTCAAAATTAATGTCACTGGAGGAGATGAATATGCAGCTAACAAAAATAAGAAAAACAAGAATAAAACCAAGAGGCAATCTATAAAAATGATGTACAAAATTACTTGTGAGAAAGAGATCAGTTCATTACTAGCAATCTCCTCAATAAGCTCTTTACCACCAACTATATCAGCTCCTGCAGCTTTCGCTTCCTCTGCGTCAGCCCCTTCTGCAAAAACAGCCACACTGACGGCCTGGAAGATATGAATAATTAGATGACAAACCTACCATCATAACAATTGCTTAAGCTTAACATTCATAAGTTACCTTCGGAGCACCATGAGGCAGAATCACAGTACCACGAACTGCCTGCCAGAGTTGAAATCATTATCGCCTAAAGCAAGGGATTAATGAGACAGAAAATAACATTTTTTATCCGCAAAAAAAAAAAAAAAAGCATATAACAGTGACGTGGGATGTATAAGCACAAAAAGTATTCAGAAAACAAAATTACAAAATTTTGTAGATTCCGTTTGATAGTCATTGAAGAAATTTTCCAAGATATTCATTAATAATAATTTCAAAGCCTGCAATGCTTAGGGAAGTTATAAAAGCTGTGCTTTTTAAAGATATTATTATATATTTAAAAATACATGTCCTCAGCAAAAATTAATAATATTCAGCATGTTTCAAGAAAGAACATATAAATGTCCATATTTGCTGAATATATCAAATAGTAGGACCCATTTCTCTAACCATCAATTGAAAGCATATATTAAATATATAGGATAGGTTATTTGAAGTCCTTGTAGACAGGGCAAGTCTTCAAGAACATGGGAGCTATGCAAATCCAAGAGAATTAATTTATTTAGCCAGCAGAAATAACTGGACATTCATCTTCGAAAAAGAATATGCCACCAAGTATTAAGACTAAAGTATCACTTATGCAACTTGTTGAACAAGGCAAACCTACAGATCCTTAAGTCAACATGTCAATTTCAAAATATATATGATGTTCAAAGAACCACTCAAGTACACAAACACATCCAAGAAAGGGAAAAGGGAAAAAAAATTGATACATACCATTTCTGTTCGCTTTGAATCAACACCCAATCTTATATGTGCTTCAACAGTTTCATCAAACTTTGCCTTGGCATTGGCCTGAACAATATGTAGCTATATTAAATGACAATGATGGATCATTACTAAGGATATACTAATTCAATCAATAGCACAAGAAGTTAGATATAATGGAATATATTTAGCATATTAGATATCCTAACAATTTGTTGATTTGGAAGTACTTGTTATTGAGAAAAGGTACAGGTTAGAGAGAGTGTATGTGCCAATAGTGTTTTCAAAAAATAATAAATATTTGAAATTTAAAACAATAGGGGGAGGTGCTATACAGAATGCATCTGTAAGTGCATACTGAATGCAAACACATTTATGGCAATGAGTACACAAATACAGAATCACACACACAAAAGAAAAAACAGCTGGTAAAAAATATCATCATAATTTTTATACTCTCTAAATTGGTCTCGATAACAAGGAACAAAGTAGCATAAGTAAACCAGTGTAGTCAATAGCAGATCGCGGAAAATTACGGAAAGCTGAAAATCCGCTATAGAATATAGCAGGTAGCGTCACGGCCAAATAGTGGAAGTCGCTTAGCAGTTGAAATAGAATATATATAACAATTAAATATGTATAAAAAATCATGCTATATGCAAATGAAAATAAGTTAGACAAACATTAAAATACTATTATCTCATTGTTCAAGACAAAATATGTTCATTCTCCTCTACCCCTTCCCCAATATAATAAAAAAAGAAGCTAAAAAGCTAATTAGCTAAACAAGTCCTATTGAGCAATGTTGTCAAACTCGAGGATCGGAAGGGGGGTAAAAGATCGTAACTCGGATCGTAAGAGTTACATGTATATGTAAAATAGAAATTGCATAAAACAATAAAAGGGGTGCAAAAAGTAACATTGTGTATTTGGTGTAACACCCCAAAATTTTGGAAGCATAGTCAATTACTATGGTAAAATATTGATCAGAGGCAATATAAAAGATTCGGGAGAAATGACGCAACTACCCCTGGATATTTTGATAAATGACCAAAATACCCCTAGGTAGTTTAGACAGATATTTTAAAAGAGGAAATCTTATAAATATATTGGATGTTTTGAAAATGACCAAGAATACCTCCAGGGTAATAATTTCAGAAGATATCTTGAACATTTTTGGAAATGACGATTTTACCCCTGGAGAGAGGAGTAAAATTACCAAAATGCCCCTAGGAAAAAACTGATCAAGATGACTTTAGAAATTGATGGGAGTTTGAGTATTGGATAAAATACTCTTAGACAACAAGATTATCAACGGGATTGTGGCAGAAAATCATAAAAAGTAATTTCTAAGAATTTTGGAAAATATGTGGAAAAGAGCTTAATCTAGACTACCTCGAGTATCAGAAAATTACAGGAACATGATAGATATAATCCATAGGATTTTCTCTTAATTATGAGAGACATGGATTCTTAAACAAGTTAGTTTAGTAATTTTACTAATTAAAAATGAATTGGACCAATAAGAACTTAGAAAATTGCTACCAAAGGTCATAAAAGGAAAAATTGTGTAAACTTGGCCCTAAGAATAAGCCTTGGTTGTGTGATATAAAGAACAAAGGAAGAAAGCCTTAGATAAGTCAAGATAGGCCACATGGAGGGATAGAAAGCTTGAAATTTTCCTATTGGTCCAAGTAGAAAGAGAAACATTAAATGCCTTAGGATATTTTACAAGATAAGAATTTATCAAAAATCAAATGGGATGTCTCACCAAATTAGAAGTACACGTGAATGATTAAATAAGAAGCAAAGAAGTGGTAGAACAATCATGAAACAAGACACATGGAAGAAAAGAAAGCAGTAGCCAATAAGGATTAAGCTAGTGGAAAGTAGCCATAAATGCTTAAAAGATATTTAAAGCAAATTTTATTTTGCTTACTTTGACAGAACACGTAGACATTTACAGGTATTATTTCAAAAATCCCAACGGTCAAAAGTTAGATATGTGGGTTAGGAGTGCACCTTTAACATTTTAAGGAAATCCAAAGGTTAACGAATCCGGAACCATTATTTTACTGATACGGGTTTTTGAAGAAACTCAAGAATAAAGAATGAAGAAAAACCAACCGTATGAAACCAAGCTCAATGGAATTGTCTACATAATGGAAGTGCCACGTGAAAAACAAGCTAGGAAGTAAAGGAAGTGTAGAAAATTCAAGAAGTAAACCACTTGGAAGCTAACAATTCATTAGCCAATAGAATTTAGCCAAAAGGAAAGTAAGCCATAATGACTAAGGAAGATATTTGTAGATTTTTTCTACAAAGCAATGAATAACAATTGGTATATAAAAGGAGGGGGGACCGTGGAGTGAGTGGAGAAGAAAAGAAAGAAACATACAAGCCTTAAAGCTTTGTCCATTCTAAAACAAAAACAAAACCATTTCAATACCAAATCAAGGAAAAACCGTACCATACCCCCTTAGTATCTTTCTTGCCTTAACTTTGCTATCACTTTCAACTTATTCCTTCTACTTAAAAAGAAAAAAACCAAGCCCCTACCTTTGACTAAGCTCACGTGAAGTTCAAAGGAAAAGAAGCAAAGGTGGTCCAAATCTAAAAGCAACAAAGGTATGGGGAGTTCATGATGAGCTTAGTTTGAATATTAACCTTTGCTTGATTTCATTTGGCTTTGTAGATTAGGTGTTTGTTGAATTGTCTCAAAATTCTTGACATGGTTATTTGCCTAGGTAACTTGATTTTAAACTAAGAAATGAGTATTGAATAAAGAAGTAAATTTAATGAAGGACAGTTAAAAGAAATTAAAACATAAGAATTGGTATGGCTATTTTTTTTAAGAAAATAA
>PYAF01002415.1:463143-482605 GCA_007407185.1 Glycine tomentella | reverse complement strand
AAATTTTTGTTTAAGTATTTAGTTTGATGCTAAAATTGGTTGGAAACATGTTTAATTATTTTTAGAAATATGCCAAACTTTATAAAGAATAAGGTTTAGTAGCTTTCTTAAAGAATTCTATGAATTCAAAGCTTACACTCCATGTGTTTGATAATTTGTCTCAATGAAGAAAGTATGTTTCTAAGTTGTTGGTTTGAACTGTTGTTGTTGGATTGAATTATATTAGCATGATTAAATAATTTAAGCAAAAGTTATGTGATGAATCCGTGTGGCATGGTTTTATAAAGTTTTATATTATTGTTAAAAAAGATGCATGTGTTATATACAAAGTGCCTGTGTTGTTGAGTAATTCTATGTACTTTAATAAAATTAACATGTTGCTTGGTGGTTTATGATTTTGATGTTGAAAAATAAATAAGATTTTGAAGAATTGTGTTATGTTGATGATGGAATTATTCGAATCCTTGTGCTGTATGATGATTATTTATGGATTCCAAGAATTGTGTTAAACGATGGCTATATGCTTAGATGTTGAATAGAGCTTTATGTGATGGTGAAAATAAGCTCTATGTGTTAATTAAAAAGCATATGCCATGAGTTATAAAGAAGTTTAAAGACTCGATAAAATGAATCCTTCATGCATTTCATACGCATATGCCTGGCAGGGGTTAATCCGTGGAGTTATGCCTGGCGGGGGCTAATCCGTGGAGTTGTTTGTCAGATAGCTAAACCGAGTCCATGCGTTCAGATGTGTTGAACTGGGGGGTAGTGTGTTTCAGGGAGGACCACACCACCATGATTGATCATAGGTGGAGGTGACATTCCTACGCGCCCCTGCCCTACCCCGACTGAATGGATAGGTGTGCCACTGGGATGGGGCTATCTTGACTGTGGCCACTGTTGATTTAATAACCTGAGATCTCAGTCATGCATCATATAAAAAGATGAGCATGCATTTTATACATTACATGATGAGTATGTGGAATATCTGTTGATGAGTATATTGTCTGAATTAATTCGTGTGCTGTGTAGTTGGGGTAATTTAATCTGTGGGTGAAACCATGTGCTGTTATTTTATAAATATTATTATTACCCTCTACGTGTATATATATATATATATAAATATTCTATTATGTATGTTTTATTCAAACTTCGTCTGTCATAAACTTGCCCTATTTGTGTCTGTGGTTGACACCTGTGATGACCCCAATTTATTTGGGCGAGCAGGGATACAGTGGAGCACAAGCTGTAAAGGATCTTGAAGAAAAGATGTTGAAGATGTGTGGATGAATTGTATTAAATTTAATTTATTTGTATTGTACGTTGGCTTGTACTTGGTTTGTATTGATGGACTGTACTGTATTATTTTAATTAAACCGTGGAAAGAAAGAATTCGTTTAGATATAAACAACTAGTAACATTTGCAAGCAAAATGAAAAAGAATTTTCGTGAAATTTTTTTTTAATAACTAATCTAATTCTAATACAAAGTGGACACAAGATTTCATCTAAAATTAATCAAGCACGAGAGAGCAAAGAGAGGCGTTACATCTGGCCCATATTAGGAAGAAAATGAGCAAGAGGAGTACAAAAAGCGAAAAAGGCGGTACAGGAAGAAAATTGGCAAATGTAAACCTAATTCCTAATTATCGTTGTGTTTGCGCCTCACTCATCTTCTCCCGCAGCTGCGTGCGTACTCCACTGCTCCTTCTTCTTCCTCTTCATTGTTTTTTCCATTTCTCTTAATGGAATGATGGAACACAACATCATCACCCAGCCTTCGTCTTCTGCCGCTCCCATACCGCTTCTGTTCCACGTGCGACGGGAGGTTCCTCTGCGTGTGACTGTACGAGGCGTGCGAGCGCACCCAGGCGGCCTTCCTCTGCAAGGCCGACGCTGCCAGTGTTGTCAAACGCGCGATGAGCATTGGTGGTGACGAGCAGAGATAAGCCCGACCCGAGAAGCCATTTTTCGTTTTTTTTCTCCAACTGAGAGATCAAAAGGGATCGTCAATCTGTCCAACTCGTGAGCAAACGCGCGATCCGGCACCGATCCTCACCCCCAAAGATCCTCCCTCTGAGTTTGCTCGTGCCTCCCTTTGAAAATCGCAAGATCGTACGAGTGTGCGATCATACTCGCGATCTTGACAACATTGCTAGTGAGGCACATAATCGAAATAAGCTAAAAGCTAAACAAGTGCCAATAACATATAATCAAAAAAAGCTAAAAGCATCAAGAAAACATCTATTCATTTTGCTCCTCCCCTTCCCCAATATAATCATAATCCTCATTGTCTAGTAATGGGGCATGCCCTTCAACTTCTTCTTCCGAGTCCCCAAAATCAATGCCTTGTAACTACTTTTCAGATTCTTCCAAGACTACATTATCTTTAACTTCTATCATTTGCTCTTTTCCTCTAAGGCATGAAGATCCTCTCACTTGACCTCTTTTTGTCTTAGGTGCAGCGTCTTCAACACCAAGGTTTCCTTTCTCTTTTTAGTCCTTTGCCTAGTATATGTCATTGGCCGTCCAATTCCCTAAGCCTCAAAAACTACATTCCAAGGAAGGCCATCACCATTTTCATCCTCAAACCCTCTCTCATTCCCAGCATTTGCCATACCGTGATTTTAAAAAAAATCAGAATAATATGAATGTCGGGTATAAGACATATGACATGGACGAAGAATACAGGGGAGTATTAAACAAAAGAAAGAAAAAAACTTGTTACCTATAAAAAAACAAAGGCACTGGACGAAGAAGAAGAAGGCTGGAAATTTTTGGTAGGGAAGGGTTTACGTGGTGACTAAGAATCAGAGGAGGGAAGGGTTACATTGTGACTAAGAATCAGAGGAGGGAAGGGTTTACATGGTGACTATAGAATGATCTTGAAAACTGAAAACTTGCATTGTAGAAGTCAAAATGCTACTGTTAGGCCCATTAGAAGAAAACCCAAGTCCATAAGTAAAAAATATAAAGAATAGAGTAAAACCATAAAATTTAACTTTGATATTTTAAAAACCAATAGAGTAAAATTTTAAAACCCATGTGACTATTGCACATGAGTTTTAACAAAGCCAAAAACCTTGTCCGTAAGCCCAAAACAACTCTAAAGTGTTGTGCAGACGCGACCCGAATCCGCACCTGACCCGATTTCCTTTATTTCAGAATGATGAACCAATTAACCCTAAACGTCGTCGATGCAATTTCTCTCCAAAATCAACCTTGTCGGAAACTGACAACGCAACAACAACAATGCAATGAGATTCCGCCACGAATAAGGCGCCCGCGATTGTGATTTTCGCGGAGTCCGCAACGCGATGCTGTAGCCATTACATTTTCCATAAAACCCGCTATGCTATAGCGTGATAGCGCCGCGATAGCCGCTATTTGACAACACTGAAGTAAACAACACACAGTTTTCTATCTATGTATATAAAATTTGAGGCTGTAGCTTGTAGAAACTTATTGCAAAAGGTACTCAATTTTTTTCCAAGACAATCATGTATGTATTATATACCTAATAACAAACTACAAGTAGTATTCAGTTTCAGTCCCCTAAAACATCTAATTTAAGTGTAGATTGCTTTATGACAAGGTTGTATAACTTACCAACAACAAAAATGAACTAGGACTAGGGCATAACCACTTTGTGTGTGTTTGGGAAGTAGATGAATCCAACGCCAACAGACTTTCAGATGAATGCTATAACATAAGGTGCATTTGTATACACGTTGAACAAGAAAATCACATTTCCAAAGCAACTATGTTGTAGCTTTCAACTACTTCCCAAGCACACTAATAGTTGCTTTGAAATGTTTGCATTGGAACACACAATTTCTCCATTCAACGTAGTTTCAATGCTAATCCAAACACACGCTTTAACAGTCACAAAATGCATTTTACATAAAATTTTAAACCAGACACAACTTACAAGCCCTTTCATCAAAGTAACAGCTTAGACATCCATTAAAGTTACTAGGCTGGCCACAAATATCCTAGTAATTTTCATAAAAATATTATGCATAGCTTTCTCATTGGAGGATCCAAGACTACTTGTTTCACATATATAGTAACGTATTTCCAATAACCAATCATCCAAACATGCCATTACCCAAAGCTCTAACAAAACTCCTATGCAGTATACACATATGGTTTACAAATTAAACTAGCAAGAATTATCAGCAAAAAATAGTCAACATACAACAACAAGAAAGTCTTATTCTCTTGGGGCCCTGATTGGATAAGTTTATCCATAAACACTTTTAGAAGAAGAAAAAAATTAAATAAGTTTTTCCCATAAGCTAAAAATGGCTTATGCATAAGTTAAAATCAACTTTTTGAATAAACTAAATTTTAACTTCTCCATCTTAGAATGCGGGTTTGGGTCTACCCCAACTCCAAAAGCATCACAACCTATCCTAGATCCATTTAAACGGGTTACCCACCATATTATCCACGCACCAAGTCCAAAATTGTTGGGCCAAAGATAGTGCAAGATAAAGTATATAAGTGAAGGGCAACCCTCACCCTCTCACTCCTTGTTTCACCAACATTCTAAGTTCCAAAAAACTGATTTTTATGCATAAGCTATTTTTAGCTTATAAGAGAAGCTTATTTCACTTTTTTCTTCTTCTATAAGTATTTGTAAATAAGCTTATCCAAGCAGAGCTAGCTACATGAATATTGAGTTCGGTTAAAGACCAAAGTTTCGGGTGTGTTATTTAGCAAGAGATCCTGGATTAATTGTACACAAGTCAACATAAATTAAAGAAATAGTAAAAAGTAAAATAAATGCATCATTTTACACACATCACTCTTGCACCATTAGCACTACTTCATTCCAGTAAAACAATTAGCAGAAGCCAACAACCACCACTGAATTCGTTGAAACCAAAAAATAACATAAACTCAAACACTCTACAATGTGAAAATTGTTTTTTTTTTGCACCTTAACTTGGCGAATGGCTTCGTTCAAATCAAGCGGAGGAGGCTTTTTGTTCTTCTTGTGCTTAATCAGTAGCGGAAACGACACCTTCATTCTTTCCTCTTCGACGGCCTTGGCCATTCGCAACCTCATTTCATTCTCCGCCTCGATCATCCTCCTCTCGCTCTCTGTCGCGTCCTCCACGGGAGCCCTGTCGTCGGGGAGAAACGCCTTTAGTGGTAGATCTCAAATTGAGATTTTAGACCATTTTTTGGTGGACTTCATAGTGTTACGTATGATTGAAGATCTCTTGTGACATTTTTTCCTTTATTGGTAGATCCCAAATTGAGATCTTGGATAATTTTAATGGGTCCCACATGGACCCCACTTTTAAATATTTAAAATTTAATTTAATTTAATTTAATTAATTAAGTAATTAATTTTAATTAATAAAGTATGAAAAAATATATGAATATTAATAAAGCATATAATTAATTTTAAGTCATTAATTTTAACTTTTAATTTAATTTTTTTTGTCCTGTTACATTAAAAATCTTTTTTTTTAACTTCGTGCAGATCTTCAAGGTTCTTGGTGAAAAATCGGATCTCCACATGGAGATCTGCATTCCCTCTTTAGTGGTGGATCTGGGAAAAGAGAGATCTATAGCTGAAAATCCCTTCCCAAGATCCCCACTAAAGTTGCTCATTGGTATGTTCGTGAGTTGGCTTTTATCAATAACTTCTTAAGCTATAGTATATATTTGTGACACATCTATCTTAAAAGTCAAAAATATCACCCAAACTTATATTTTGAAACATTGGTTGTTACTTTAATAATATTGGTAATGTTATACTTACAATTAAGGTTATCAAAATTGAGTTTCTACATAAATTTGTGAGAGTTCCGTAGACTCGACTCATAAAATAGTAAGAGTCTAATTCATAAAAAAAAAACTATGAATAATAAGTAAATATGTTCAAAATACACCATTTTGCAAACAAATGACAATAAGTTCATACTATTAGTCTATTAAAAAACATAAAATCTCAAAATTAAAACATTTAATTAACTAAAAAATCAAAAGTGTCTTCAAAGAACCATGTCCAATCCTCTAATAGGGTCATCTCCATGAATATTATCATTTTCATCACCATCTTCATTATCATCAAGGTCTTTCTCAAATTGTGCAACATCTTCAGGTTCCATCAAAATTAAATTATCTAGATCAAAAGCTTCTACAACTGTCTCATTTGAATTTCCTCCAACATATCCCACTAATTCAACATTGCCATCATCACTTTTAGCTTGAGGTTGGTCATCCTCATCATTATATCCCTCTTCAGTTATCCATTCATCATCAGACACAATCTCATCAAATGGAAGAGCAATACATTTTCTATTTTGCTTACTTTTCAACTTCAAGTTATACATCACATAACTTAAGTCATTCATTTTCTATTCATGTAAGTGGTTTCTTCTATTTGTATGAACCTATAATTAAAAATCAAATTTTAATTACCATCTAAACCAAATAAATAAAATTATCAAACAAATAAAATAAAGTCATAAGCTTGAATTAAATTATCATTTCAAATGAGCTCCAATTATGCTCACACTCTGAATAGCTACAAGTCAAGCTCAAAACACAGATAACAAACTTCCTCAACTCTAGAGTTCCATCACCAAACATTTTCCACCATTCTCCAGGTTGCATAACCTTTCTAGTGTCCTTTTCCTCTTCCATAGAGAAAATCCCTCTAGCTAAATGAAACTCAGAAAGTTGTAAATTATTATTTTTTCCTTTCTACAACATCCTTGACCAATCTTCTTATACACATGTGCATCCCCTCTTTCACTTGAGGGTCATCATGTCTGAAACTAGGTTCATAATGCAAATGGGTATTAAGATAATATTTAGCTATATGCAAAGGCCTGTGAAGCTGATGATCCCACCTTTCATTAATAATTTTCCAAACAAGCTCATAGCTGTCAAATATGCTATATTAGAAATAATTAAAATAATACACAAGTAAATTTTAAATGTGATAAAATTTAGAAATTTTACTTTTTCTAGATGTTATTAAAGTTGCATTTTTATCTTCTCTTTTGCATTTTCCATCTCCTTGTATATGAAACCTATGACGGGTTTTCCATTTGAATTCACCAATTGAAGGATCACCATAAGAGAGGAAGCAACTTTGAGGCACACAGTTATGTTCTTCCAAAACCGACTATCCAAAGTCACATTATGTATTTTTCTTCCCTCTTGTGAAGTTCCAAACTTAATTGTTTTTCATTCTTTAGAGTTAAACATGCTCATCAATGATGCTTTCAATTCATGAAGACAAGCTAAAGTTAAATAAGTCGTGGCAAATTTAGTCATACCAAACCTAATCAAGTCTCTTCCATTTGTGAACTTCTTCATGATACTAATCAACATTGTTCTACCATAAATGTAGGTGGTGATCCTTCTTCCCTTATTTATAGTAGTTTGATGAACCTTCAAATGTTTCTAAAGATCTTCAAATATCATATCGATGCAATGAGCAGCATATGAGGTCCAATAAAAATGCTCTATTTTTTGCATTAACAATTCTTCATTTGCTTTGCAATTTGCAGCATTATTAGTAACCACCTAGACTACATTCTCCTCTTCAACAAAATTCACTACATCATCTAACATCTTCAACACTTTGTTAGTTGTTTTTGAGATGTCTAAGTTATGTTGGATATAGGGGGAGTAGCAAGAGGATGAAGCTAAAGATAGAAGAAGCTTGTGTCTTAGAAGAAAGTTTTGAGTTTTTCACATGCCAAGGAAATTGTAATTTGTTTAAGTGTATGAGAGGCTAATCTTATGATCCTTGCATTGCATGAACATGGTCATTAACTTGCATACATGATATCATTAAAAGCATTAAAGTTATTCATGATTTCAAAAGAAATGAGATTCTCATGGTTAAGTTTTTGGAAAAACGAAATCTTGCTATTTTAATTGATTACATAACGGATTAATCGATTACAAACTTCTGTTTTGATTCTGAAAAAGCCATGAAGAACATTTTAATTGATTACCACGGTATTGTAATCGATTACATAGTACAAAATAAAAATCATGTTTTTATGTTTTAATCGATTACCATGATATCGTAATCGATTACTGAAGTTCATTTTTAAACATACTCAATTGATTTAATCGATTACATAAGTGTATTATGAAAATGTGTTTATCTGCTTTAATCGATTACCAAAAATTGTAATTGATTACATAAGCTTGTTTTAAAACTAGACCTGTCTGCTTTAATCGATTACGACTCGGGTTAATCAATTACTTTGCTCGTTGCAGTTTTCCAGGTTGTGCTATTAACATTTTAATCGATTATTTGGAAATTTAATTGATTACATATGGTATTTTAGTTTATTACTAGATGCTTTAATTGATTACATTCTGTTATAAAAATCTGTATAAATAGAGTGAAGGCTTGTCTGAACTTTTAACTTGAATACTTCGAATTCTCTGACATATACAAGCCTTCTCAAAGTTAGAAAGTAATTTTTTGAGTTAACAAAGCTTTTGTCCAACTCTTTAATCTTCATGGTGTATTGAAAGATTTCTTGGGCAAGATTTTCAAAGAAGCTTTTGGAGAAAAAGTTTTGAAATTTATTTCTTCATTTCAACTCTGATTGATAACTCATATTCATTCATATTTATTGGATCATCAGGTTGTCTCTCTCCATTAATTCTTGTTGAAATTCATTTTTGAATTCTTAGTTGTTTGTAACTATTGTAAAGGGTTCTTGAGGCTTTTTCTAGAGTAGGTTTCTCTATAGGGAAAGAGTAGAGAAGTGTTAGAATCAAAGAAGCTGAAGCAAAGGATTCAAAGATGATTCAAGTTAATGAGTTTTTATAATTTACATACCCAATCAATTTGATGGCATATGTAATTGTGTCTAAGCTTGGTTCATTAGATAAAGCTTTATGATCCTCATTGGCTATTGATAATTCATTTGATAAGAATTAATCATATGGTAATTAGTAAATCCATAGAAATTCATAAAGGCTATTAGGATTTATATAAGACATTTTTCCACTATGATAATCGATTATCTTGTAATATAATCAATTACAGTCATGTGGATGTTTTCTGGAAAATGCCTTATAAACATTTTAATCGATTACCACTAGTTCGTAATCGATTAAATAAGCTTTACACAGGATAAGGAACTTCCTGTGATAATCAATTATCTTGGGATATAATCGATTACACAAGCATCTGCATAATTTTTCACGGCATGTTCATCTGGTTTAATCGATTACCAGATATTCATAATCAATTAAATATGCTTTGTTAAGTTTTAGGCATGGTCTGTGTTAATCGATTAAATGGGTACTTAATTGATTACTAATGTGCATTGAAAAACTTAGTTTATCTGGCTTAATCGATTACAAGGCGAGTTAATCGATTATTTTGTTCGTGACAGATTTCCAGATTTTTGATGAACACTTTAATCGATTATATGTATAAAATAATCGATTACAATAGTTAAAATAATCGATTACAGTTAGTTAAAACAATTTTTTTTATAGATAGAAAAGCTGAGTCTGAGTAAGTTTAAGTTTGAAAAGAAAAGTCACTCGTGCATACTTTGTGAAATACATATTCTAAAGTTCTCAAGTGTACCCAAGGCTGAAATTAGTGAGATAATCAATTGTGTTGAGTGTCATGAATATTTACATGATTTTTTAGTCTTGATACTCAAGATTTAAAGAGTTTCTTAAGCTAGTGCTTAAAGAAGTGATCAAGAAAGATTGGTAGTCAGCATTTACATATAATCTCAGGTTTATTGAATCATTCATATCATTGTAATTGCTGAGGATTATAAGGTGATATCTTTCTTATACCCAAAGCTTGAGTTTGGTTAATATTTGTTGTTTGATTGTTCTGTATTTCCATATAACATTTGTAGTCTTTAAAGCTTGTTCTAGAAAGGGTTTCTAGAGGGAAGAATAGAGAGGGGATCTCTAGTTCTTGGTCTTTTGAAAAGTTTATAGGAAATAGATTTTGAATTTTACCTAGGAAGGGTAAGAGAGGTCATTTGTAAGCTTGTAAAGAACAGATATTTGTTATAGTGGAACTCTAACCAAGATTTGGTTGGAAGAAAACTGGATGTAGCCTCCGGGGTTGAGCGGTGAACCAGTATAAAACTTGTGTGCATTTGATTTCAGTTTATATTTCATTTAAATTCTTGAAGTATAGAATTTGTTCATCATATAAACTTGGTTGCTGCACAAGAGTAATTTGATTGATAAAGTGATTTGATTTCCAGTTGGTTTTAAATAGATACGATCTTTGTAAAGTCTTCCGTTGTTACACATTTTTGATAGGAAATTTTAAAACTCTGAGGTAAAACCAATTCACCCCCTCTTGGTTATTTGCATAAGTGTTCATTCTATTTTCAAGAAAGGTTCTCTATGTCTTGATCACTAGGAGTCTAATAGGGTTTTAAATTTCTATTCTTTATCTAAGATTGATAAAGGGTGATTGTTGTAAAGCTTGTAAGAACTGAAATTTGATAATAGTGGAACTCTAATCTAGTGTTGATTAGAAGAAACTGGATGTAGCTTCTCTTGAGAAGTGAACCAATATAAATTCTTGTGTTGGTTTTCTATTCCTTAATTTCTTCTTGTTATCTTGATCATTAGTTCTTGGTGTTATT
Organism: Glycine tomentella; assembly: GCA_007407185.1. NCBI lineage: Eukaryota > Viridiplantae > Streptophyta > Magnoliopsida > Fabales > Fabaceae > Glycine > Glycine tomentella. Next base: position 471,966 of record PYAF01002415.1, on the reverse strand, counting down.
CTCATTACTCAACAAGTTCTGTTTTAAGCAATTGATTTCTTGGGCTGAGTGGTTTGATTGATTTGAAGCATTATTGGTTCAATTGTGATTAAGATCCTTTAACTCTGATTTTACAAATAAATTTTAAAATACCAAGGTTAAACCAATTCACCCCCCTCTTTGGTTATTGTGGGTATTCCTATTGTTTTCAAGTTATCCAATGAATAAAGAAATATAGTCCATTTTGGACTATTCACCAAAAATTTACAAATTGAACACCTTTTTTTTTATCTGTCCACCCATTAGACATAATTGTGCAACTAGTTCTTTTCCACTCATCCCTAAATTCTTGAAGCATTAAATCAGTTTTCCCCATTGCTTTTTTCAAAAGCTTATCTCTAATATCATGATAAGATGGAGGTTTATAGCCAAGTCCATATCTCGCAACCATGTCACAAAATTTTGCAAAGGAGGTTGTTGCACCAGTGGCTGTGGTTGTGCCTGTATTGGCATTTGATCAATTTGATCCAGTCCCACTCCTAGACATATTGAACATGAAACACAAGAAACAAAAGCAAAATATAGTGAGATATAATAACATCTCTTTTCAAACCACCAAGATCATACAAGATGTTTTTCTTTGAAGAGTTATAATAAGAATAATAAAAAGATAGGAATTATACTATATATCATTCAAGAAAAAATTCATAGAAGGTATTTTTATTTAGGTGATAATGTAAAATATTTCAATTCATAGAAGGTATTTTTTTCTTACAATGTTTATAGTTGAGCATTTTTTTCATTCTTTACTCATTATTTGTGGATTTTGTATATAATAGTAATAGTACATTAGTAATACTTTCCAAATCTTAAGTATTTTGCACAAAAATAAAATAAAAATAACATTGACTTTACCTATGTTAGTGTCCAAACAAGCTTCTCCTAACAATATATTTATTTAACCATATGTCTTACTTCAACACTTCATATGTTGCTCAATGCTCGGTTAGGCAAACGATCTATGACTATGATTCAAAGAACATTGGTGTGATGTTTATGCTAAATTACTTAATAGTGACACTAACCGTAAGGTTGTATAATACGTACATTATAAATTCATTCTCTCTATTGAAAAGTGAACGCACCATGGACACAAATATATTTAGAGATTAATCAAATTATAATATATGAATTGAAACTTAAGTTGTGATGGCATGGTGTGACTTATTCCGTGGATTTCATTACCTCTTCAACATAAAATTGGACTTACATGCTTGAAAACCTTTAAACATTAGAACATATTTCTCAAACAAGTCAAACTTGTGAAGCCTAATCCAACAATCCCTAACAAGAAATTCCCAACCACATCATTATTACATTAATATATTTCTCTCAAAATCTCTTACTCATGTAAGTAAAAAAAACCAACCAAAAGTCCAACACAAAGGATTGGGACTCGTCGTGCTTACATGATTACAAATTACAACAGAGGCGTGCTCAATCTTGTCGTGATTAGAGAACTCGCATCTCGCTCTCAAGCCTTAACAACAGAGGTAAACCATCGAACATGCGTCTCGTGCTCAACCTTCACAACAAAACCACTAAACCAGCCAACAATAGAGGATTGAAGAACTTGTGATCTCGAACTCGAACTCGTCATGAATCATGATGTTTCTAGGTCATTTTAGGGATTGAAGATTTGGGAGAGATTGAGAGACAGAGAGGGAACATATGAAGAAGAAAAAGGGATCGAGAAGTAGCAACCCTAATTTCGTAAACGAGGTTCAATTTTTTTTCCAGGTTGCACCAAACGACATAGTAAAGGCACAATTTTTTTCCCAAGTAAAATTGTGTGACACGACCTAGACTCGCGAGTTAGCACGAGTTTGGTCTGAGTCCACTACGAGTCTGTCAAAAAACGAGTTTGATTGCGATTTAATCCGCGTGGACCAAGTAGACTTTTAAACTCGTAAAAGTTTACGAGTTGACTTTGGAGTTTGATAACCATGCTCACAATCATACAAGTGACAAGTAACTTGGATCCTTTAAGCATTTGTCAGTAAGTCGATCCCTAATTATATGAATAAAACATATGGAAGAAAGAAGTTTTTCTTTAATTGATAGCCTACTTCCTCGAGGCATTAGTTTCGCGACCTTTAGGTTTGGGGATACCTTGTTATCAAGAAAAAAATTGTAATGTTATGCAATGAAAGTTAGAAGAGTTGAAAGAAAAAAAAAACTTAAATATGTTAGTGATCCTTGACATATACTTGAATTTTGCTTTGGACCACTAATAATTTTATTCTTTGTTTATATTCTCAAATATATGAAAAAAAATTGTCTATTTTCCTGTCGTCAATAGAGTCCGTTAAATTATGATGTGACCATTAACTTGACACGTCAATTGTCTACATGTTATGTCACATCAAATTAAATATGTTATGTCACATCAAATTAAATGTGACATGTATAATTGTTAATTAATTATTTAATGAATTTATGGTTAAAAATCGCCAAAAAAATTGTTTGAAAACCATAATAAACTTGTTTACTATTTTTGGCAGCTTTTAGCCACCAGAAAATGATTTTCTCTTTTCTAGAACTTTTATGTCTTGGTAATCACACAAAATTTTCAAATTTAGGCCCAGATCAAGGTCATCAACATCAAACTCATCAAAAGGAGACGAAGCGATCTTGTGCTCGACGATGACCCTCTGTTGTTGCGCTTGCATATTGAAGATGAACACCTTCCATCACGGTCTTCTCGCCGACAAGCATAGACAAAGCTTGAAGAGGCCCATACGATGGAGGATTGAGGGTTAGCGAATTTGGAAGCTTCTAGAAGGTTGACGAAGCCGACGATGTTGTTATGGATGTAGGATTGAGGGATTTGCATGGTGTAGTGGACGTCGGCCTGGGTGGCGAAATGAATGACATGGGTGAAGAGGATGACGTCGAAGAGCTTCCGGAGGAGGGCGAAGTCGATGACGAAGACACCAGTGCGGTCGAGGAGGTGCTGGCGGGCGCGTTTGAGGGAAGGGCCATAGTAGCGGTTGAAGTTGTCGAGGCTGGGGACGTCGTCCCTGCAACACTTAAGGGAGTGGGAGAATTGAGAGTCGACGATGCCGTTGGTGACGAGGCTGGAGGGGAAGGAGCCACCCCAAGAATCACTGAGGGAGCGACAACAAGGGAGTACGGAGGGCGAAGTCGGTGACAGAATGAAGAGTAAGAGGATGAATACGCAGAAGAAGGAGGACAACAGAGTAAGCTGATGTGTTACATTTAAAAAGTTAATTAAAAAAAATTACATGCATCACATTTAATCTAACCATGACACAACATATAGATCAATGACTGATCACACTTAGAGACACATCATTAATTAACGAACTTTATTAAAAATAAGAAAATACATCAAAAAATTTCAGATATCAGGAATAAAAAAAAATTAGTAATTAGATTTTTCTTAATTAAAAAGAAAAAAGCTGAAATAATAATATTATTCAAATATAGATTTTTGAGTAGATTTGTCAACCTAAAAGTTCATACGCAATACTCATATGGTCCATCAGCTATTTTACTGAATTAAACCACGTAACAAACCGTGTCCACATCATGTCTAGACACATCACATATTCAATTTTGTCCAAGATATATAATGGAAGAATATTGGACAATAATAATTTGCTTGCCCTTTTGGAATATCCATTCATGCTTCATGCGTCCTTGAATAGCAACTTATCCAAATTCTTGGAACTGTGATTTATATTTCTGAACGCCAAATTTTACTGTAAAAGAAAATTATTATTTTCTCTCTATTTGAACTGCCTATACAACAGCTAAAAGTTACAACGTACAGGATTTAGGAAAACCAAATTCAATTTAATTTCTATCTCCTACTTTTTCTAATTGATGAACAAATCAAATGTAACTTGAGTCCCCTAACATTAAGTTGAGCATGTCATTGGAAGTGAGAAGAGTGGTTCCACCAATAAGCAACTCTATATCAGGTCTTCCACTTTCAGCCAATGCCTCATGAGCTTCACGCACCTATGTGGCAGTGACAGAAGTAAAAACTTGTGTCAGGTTATAGTTCCATACAAATCAAGGAGCAAATTTTAAAGTTAAACACAGAGGGTTACGTATAAAGGAAAAAGACAACCTATGTCTCATCATTTTATATAACATGTGTCATGTTTATTAAACTTTCATGGTAATAACAAGTCCATATTGTTATTTACAGACCAAGGGGAATGAATAATAAGAGGGATAGAGGAAACAAAGGTACTCAAGAATTTCACCTCGAGTCCATTAATGCCCCCAATAACAAACACCAAAATGACATTTTGATCGGCAAGACTTGGTTTGGCCTGCAGCATTCGTATGGAGAGGAGGAATAGACCAACGAGTAAAAAAAAAAGAAGAATGATTAGCATATTTGAACTGGATTACTGAGGCAATGTCTTGCTTGCTTTAGTTTTAATCTCTTCCTGTAGTCCATCTAGAAACTTGAGATTTGCTACTGATGGATTTTCGAGAAGAGCATCTACAACAGCTTCTTTTAACAAATGTTCCTCTTGCCAAGAAAATGGCCCATCAGAACCAGACGTTGGAAAATTTTCACCAGCCAATATATATCCAATGATCATCAACAACAAAGCATCTTGCAAAGAAAGTAACCCCTTTGAGATCTCCCTTTTCCCTTCATTTACATGTGATCCAGAGAGCACTCTTGTTGATGAGATCACCAATTTTAATGGCAAGACTTTGACTTGTTTCTCCAGAACTAACACCCAGAGTTTTCTCTGCGCTGCTAAATGCATCCCATTTAGCATAATTTGATTCATCAAGGGAAAACAATGTGGCTGAAGCTAATCGGATAATTCCTTTGTTCCTTAGCAAAGACGATTGGCTCCTGGACAAAGCTTTGATCATAGCTTGCAACTCTGGCTTTGTAACAAGACCAGGACGAGACTTCACATTCACAGTAAGATTTTCCCTGCGCAGAGATTCTTGTAGCCATTTCTTGACCAGTAGGGCTCCATCTTTTGTTGCTCTATCTAGAATAGCCTCCAATAATGGCATTCCACGGAAATTTTCAGAGGAGATAAAGGACCCAGTAAGTATCTCTACCTCAGATTGACAAGGCTTGTCATGAATTTTCTGGCTTAGGTTAATCAAGCCTTCAATCTGAGAATCAGAATTACCAGAATTCCAACCACACAAAAAAGCTTCAACAGTTTCTAAAAGCCGAAAATTGTCTATTTGCCAATCATCTTCATTCAGGATCTTTGCAAGTGGTATCTGAACATCTAAAGGAGCACGTTGCAGGTAGGAAGAACCAAGTTTGAGTTGGCTTCCTGAACCATGGGAAAATGTTCTATTTCTACGGGGCAAAGAAGAAAACATACGGTCAACAAGTGAGTCCCCATGACAGCAAGGAGTGAGAAGATCAAGTGTACGATCAATGAGTAACAGCCCTGCTGATCGTTTACGGAGGCCTATATCATAAAGACTTGACATGTCTGTCTACATTTTTCCCACAGTTTTTGATATATCACCAATGGACAAAATTTCCATTTTCAGGTCCATCTATATCATAAACAAAAGAATTAATGGTCAAGGAAACAAATTAAAGAAGAAAAACAAAAAAACAAAAAGGTATTGTCACTTCTGGAAAAGCAGATATACTCTCAATAAATGAATAAAACAACAAAGCCTTTTCCCCCTTAAGTGGGGTGTTGGCTACATGCATCAAACAACACTATTGTGTTCAACTAAATACCATGTTTTTGCAAAGGACATTCAGAGCAAGATCTATTTTAACAGAGAACACCCTTACTAGCAAAGTTTTATTCAAGTAATCTTTTTCAAAATGGAATTATGTGCACCCTAGTAATGCAACAGTTCTATCACAGATCTATTTTTGATGTTCAAGATTGAACCCTGACATTCAAGCATATGAAGTACACAATACAAGAATCCTGAGAAATTAAAAAAACAATCCTGAAATAAAATCACCAGAAGTATGCACACTTCAGCTCAAGAATGCATGTCACTTGGTACAGAAAGTGTGCTGTAAGAGTATCCCCTGGAGGCACATCATCAGCATCAGAGAACATGCCAGTACTTAAGGGAGGAAAACCAGGACTAATGGAATCTTCATGCTCAGCTGATAAGTATGCTTCAGCCACCAACCCTTCTGCAGGTAGGACAAATACTCGTGGTGAAATGGGACATAAAATCATGGGAAAATGATGAACAGAAACAACCAATTTCAGCATCGCATCTTCAAGGTAGTCTAATGGATTGTGCTTGTAAAAATCTCTTCCACTTGAAGTAGCTTCAAGATTAAGAACATCCTCTCCGCTGGAAGAAAACTCTGAACGTCCTTGCAAATGAGGTAGTTGAGGAAGCAAAAAGATGTAATAAGAGTTGCCTGGTCTTCAAAGTGGACTATGAAAAGGCTTACGACTTGATAAGTTGGGAATTTCTGATGTATATGATGAAGCAGTTGGGATTTTGCCATAAATGGATATCATGGATTGAAGGATGCTTAAAATCTGCTTCTATTTCCATTTTGGTAAATGGAAGCCCAACAGATGAATTCTATCCCCATAGAGGCCTTAGACAAGGAGACCCCCTTGCCCCTTTCCTATTTAATATTGTAGCAGAAGGCCTAACTGGTTTGATGAGAGAAGCTCAAATGAAAAATTTGTATGACAACTTCAAGGTGGGCAGAAATCAAGTGGATATTAGCATACTTCAGTATGTTGATGATACAATCTTCTTTGGGACAACATCTATGGAAAACGTTTCAGCTATCAAGGTAATGCTAAGGAGTTTTGAGATGGTATCGAAATTGAAGATAAATTGTAATAAGTGCAGATTTGGCACATTTGGGATGAATGAACAATGGATAAACTTCGCTGCCAGCTATTTAAACTACAGAGTGTTGTCTGTACCTTTCCCCTATTTGGGTGTTCCGATTGGGGCAAATCCGAGGCAGTGTGAGACTTGGGATACAATAATTAAAAAATGTGAGAGAAAATTGGCGAGTTGGAAACAGAAATATATATCCTTTTGGGGAAGGGTGACTCTGATAAAAGCGGTCCTCAATTCGCTCCCTATATTTTTCTTTTCTTTTTTCAGGGTACCAAAGAAAGTTGTGAGTAGATTGGAGAGGATTCAAAGGAGGTTTTTGTGGGGCGGCAGTAATGACCAGATGAAGATCCCTTGGGTGAGCTGGAAGTCAGGTTTCCTTCCAAAGGTAAAAGGGGGCTTGGGAATCAAGGACCATGTTAAGTTTAATCAGGCATTACTGGGGAGATGGCACTGGAACTTGTTTCACCATCCGGGTGAGTTATGGGCACAAATATTGGAGTCAAAACATGGAGGATGGAGGAACATAGATGAATCTAGAAGGTCCGCCAGACAATCTATATGGTGGAGAGATTTAAGTCTGGTTTGTAATTCGAATGTGGAGGGGGGATGGTTTATTATAGGGTTAAGGTGGAAGGTGGGCTATGGATCCAAAGTGCTGTTTTGGGAAGATGGATGGAAGGAGGATAGGGTGCCTTTGATGGAGAAATACCCTAGACTTTATCAGAATTCATAACAGCAGCAGCATTACATACAGCAAATAGGAACATTAGTACAGGATGGTTGGGAATGGCAATTCAGTTGAAGAAGGCTACTTAGGGAGGGGGAAATACAAATGGTAGTAAAATTTTTAGAAATACAGGGGTTAGAGTTACAAGTGCAGCAATCAGATTCCTGGCTTTGGGATGGAGATTCAAGTGGGATATATACAGTGGAGAGTGCTTACAGGATACTTATCTTTCAATTTCAGGATGAAGTGTTCAAGGAACTTTGGAAGCTAAAAGTCCATTGTAAAGCTTCATGCTTTACATGGAGACTGATGAGGGACAGATTGCCTACCAAGGCTAATTTAAGAAGAAGAAATGTGGAAATCACAGATGTTACTTGCCCTTTTTGCAGAAATCATGTGAAAGATGCATCTCACTTATTCTTCAGTTGCGATAGAATTATGCCGTTGTGGTGGGAATCAAGGTCATGGGTAAACATAGTCGGGGTTTATTCTGCCGTCCAAAAAGAACACTTTCGTCAACACTCTTTCTGCCATATAAAAGGTTCTAGGTTACAGAGGTGGCAGATCTGGTGAGTTGCTTTGACCTGGTGCATTTGGTACCATAGGAATAGGATTATCTACCATAATGAAATTTTTAATGCTCAAAAGTTGATGGAGAATTGTTATTCTTTTGTTGGTCGTGGCTCAAAAATATGGAGCTAGGTTTTGACATCCCTTATCACTACTAGTCTAGTAATATGAGGGATAGTTTTGATGCTCACGGGAGGATTTAACCTGTACAATTCTTATTTCTGGGGTGGTTTAGGACTTAGCAGAATATCAGAACTCTGGTGTCTTTTTCTTCTATACATTAAGCCACCTTTGTTCTGTTTGGTTCTTGCTAGGATGTAATCTTAGCAGTACTACTTGTACTGCTGCTACTATATTTTTATTAATATAATTATTTTTGCTGACAAAAAAAATGCTCCTATGAATAGATAAAATTAAGCAATAAATGCAAAAATCTTCCATAGATAAGATAGTCAGAATCCAAATTAAAAGAGCCTTACATCTTCTAGCCAAGGCAAATCACAGTTTAAGCCTGAAAACTCAAGTTTTGCGTTAGCTACCTCAAATGAACCACACCTCAATCTGTCACCATATATCAAGGCATTGGAAAGGTCCATAATGTCCTGACACATTCGATACTGTGTATATTTTAACCAAGTGAAGCCATTAGACAAAGGAGCAAA
>PYAF01002415.1:435575-456440 GCA_007407185.1 Glycine tomentella | reverse complement strand
ATACTTATTATTAGTGCTCTATTTACAAAATATATATGAAACTGGAGATCAGAGCTGAAAATCTTGTTACATTAACGTCAGAATTTACTCTTTGCTATTTATGTAATCTGATATCAATAACAAAAGAAGCACATGAGTTTTTGTTGAGAAAAAAACTCAAGTCCCACATTAGTTATAGACAAGGCCAAAATAGTATATAAGTGGGAGACAATCCTCACCTTATGAACTAGCTTTTGTGATTAAGTTAGGACCAAATCCACATTCTAAGATAGTATAAGAGTCTATCTTAGATCCATTAAATAGGCCACCTACTATGTCATCCATGCACTAAGCCCAAAAGTTCTCTGGGCATGAGTTGGTGTCTTGAGAAAAAAACTCAAGTCCTACATCGGATAAAGATAGGGCTAAAATAGAGTATATAAGTGGGAGACAATCTTCACACCATGATGGTATAATAGCTTATCCTACTTTTTGGGATTGAATTAGACCCAAACCCACATTCTAAGATGTTATAAGAGTCTATCTTAGATTCATTAAATGGACCACCCACCATGTCATCCACACACTAAGCTCAAAAGTGCTCTAGGCATGAGTGGATGTATTGAGAAAAAAACTCAAGTCCTACATCGGATAAAAGATAATGTCAAAATAGAGTATATAAGTGGGAGACAATCTTCACACTATGATGGTATAAGAACCTATCCTAATTTTTGGGGTTGAATTTGACTCAAACCCACATTCTAAGATGTTATAAGAATCATAGTTATCAATCCCGAATAGCGGAGCGAAGCGGCCGCCGTCAAAACTGGGATAGCGGGATAGCGGATAGCGAGATGACTGCTATCCTAATGGTCTTATATATGTATTAAAAATTTTATAATATAAATATATAAGCTGAAAAAGAGAAATATAACTAAAATTCATGCAAAATATAAAGTAGAATAGTAGATGTCAATAAAAGTCAAAGAAACAATTCTACAAAGTAAGTCTTGAACCATCTAAAGCCAAACACAATCTTCTTAATTTGAATCATCAGCCTCTTCAAGATTGATGTCATTGTCTTCTTCATCACTTCCACTAGCATTAGAAATGTACTCTTCATCTTCACTTGTGTTATTTCCATGCTCTTTTTCCAACACTTCTTCCACTTCTATTTCCTTTCCCTTCCTAGAAGTAGATGTTACAGCAGCTGCCCTCTTCTTTGTGTTTTTGTCTAGTGTATTTCAAAGGTTCATTGGCCCCAGTTGCTTGAGCAACATCTCTCCAAGTCAACACATCATCATCAAAAACCAAATCAAATTTTGCATCTTCATCTTCACCTAAATCTCCCAATAGCCATTCATTGTTATCATCAATGTCATCTAAAACAATAGGATCAATGACATCACGACTCTCATAACGATCTTGAAGAGCTTTGTTATATTTAATATAAACCAAGTCTTGAAGCTTTTGGTGCTCAAGTCTACTCCTCTTCTTTGAATGAATCTATTATATAATTTAAAAAACTTAAATGTCAGTTTCAACTTTCAATGTTTCAAATCTAAATGAACATTAACTTACTTGCTCAAATGTACTCCAATTACGCTCGCATCCCGACAATATACAAGTCAAACTTAGAATTTTAACAGCAAGATTTTGCAAATATGGTGTATGTGCTCTTCCACCATTCAATTGTAATGCAATTCATATGCATTAGTATTTACATGAATTATCAAATAATAATTTAAATTGATAAAAAAGTGAAATTGTCCACTTACCAGGAGCCACTGTATTCCTTTTCCTTATGGCTGCACTTATTCCAAAGAGTCCTCTAGCCCTCTTATATATTGGCAGCTCACTATGAATCTTATCTACAGAATCTTCATTTTCACTAAGCCTATCAATGCATTTGTATAAGCCATCAAGCACTTCAGCATCATTGTCAATGTTCGGATTGCCATAAAAGAACTCGGGATTTAGATAATAACCCGCAACATGCAAAGGGTGGTGCAATTGGCACCCCCATCTTCTATCAATAATTGCATAGATGTCCTTATACTTGTCTTGCTTGCCATTGAAAACCTTTTCAATTGCTTCTTTGGCCCTATCCATGGCCTCATAAATATAACCCATAACGGGTCTTTTTTCATTATCCACCAACCTCAAGACACACACAATAGGCCCCATAGCCTTCAAAGTGTAAACTACATCATTCCAAAATGATGGCATAAGCACAACATCTGTTGCTTTCTTTCCCTTCGGATCTTTAGCCGCCTTGGACTTCAACCATTCATCTGAAGTGAACATCCTTCTAAGATTTATTTTTTGTTTATGCAATCTTTGCAAAGTGAGGAAGGTTGTAGCAAATCTTGTAACTCCGTGCCTCACCAACTCAGACTTGCTTGTGAACTTTCTCATGATGTTCAAAGCCAATGTATGGTTATAAATGTAACCAACAACCTTGATGCCTCTTTGTATAGCCTTTTTAACTTTAGAGATCTTTCCAATATCTTCAAGCATCAAATCAAGACAATGGACAGCGCATGGAGTCCAAAATAATTTTGGTCTAGTGACTTGTAAAATTCTACCTAAAAAGACCAAAATCAATAAACTTGAATTAGTAACAATTAAAAGTTACAAATACAGTTAGTCAATTACAAACTTACCCGCATAAACGTAGTTACTCCCGTTGTCCGTCACCACTTGAATGACATTCTTTTCTCCAGTCTCCTCTACAAAGTTAGCTCATGCACTTTGTCCCCGGTCTTCATATATTCACTAGCATCAACACTCTTCACAAACATTGTTCCCAATGAACAATTTACCAAGAAGTTAATTAGGGTCCTATTCTTTCTATACGTCCAACCATCCGACATAATTGAGCATCCATATTTCATCCTCTCCTCTTCATGATGCTTCAACAATTCTTTAGTGAAATCAAACTCCTTTTTAAGAAGTGGAACTCTCAATTCATGAAGCATTGGAGCCTTTAAATGAGGACCATAGTTTCCAACTGCCTCAAGCATCATTTTGAAACTTTTTGATCTTGCAACATTGAATGGAATTCCATTCCTATAAAAGAAATGAGCAATATATTGAACCGTTCTTGCTCTTGCTTCCTTTTGACAAGCATCATTTATGCTCGTTTGCCGCTTTTCTTTTCCCAATTGGAGAGTTTGTTGAGGTTTTTTGTGAAAAAGCAAATCAAGAGGACCTTTAACATTTGTATTCCTCTTCTTGGTAGCAGCTGAAGTGACCTCCGTTGATGATGTTAGAGGTATTTTTCCACTTTGAAGCCTTGCAATCTCTTGCACCTCGTCTTCTTCTTCTTCATTTTCTAATTCTTTGATCCCCTCCAATAACTCATTTTCAAAAATTTTCTGCTCATAGGCTGCCTTCATTTCCAATTTAACATCTTTCAGTATTTTCCTACAAGCACCCACATCTCCTCTTATTCCGAGTTGATGCTTTTTCGCTCTAGTAATTCCCCCAGTAGATGTTTTCAAGCAATAATCACATGTCACGCTCTTCCTATTGTTCTTGTTTTGTAAGTTGTTCCACTTCCAAAAGATGTCAATCCTATCACCGGTAGGCTTAAACATTGCATTTGAAGATCCCACTGATGGCGTGGTATTAGCGGGCAGGGAACTAGAGGCCATGATTCTGCTGGGCAGAATAAAAAGATAAAAAAATGAAAGAAAAAAAAAAGAAGGAGAAGAAAGAAAATAAGAAACAAAAACTGAAAAAGAAAAACCACGGAGAAGGAGAAGAAACCGACGGAGAAGAAGAAAGAAAGTAAGAAACAAAAACAGAAAAAGAAGGGGAAGGTTGTACCTGGACGGAGAAGGAGAAGCGCGCAGGAGAAGGTCGCTCACGAATGTCGCACGTTACGCCGCTGGACAGAGCAGGTACAGTACAGAACAGCGGCCGCACGAGACGTCGGAGAAGGTCGCGCGCAGGGAAGGGGAAGGTCGCGTGCAGGGAACAAAGGTCGCGCGAGCCCTATTTAATGACTAAAAGGTGAGGGCCTTTTCGACCTTTCACTTGCATAAGATTCGCAGCCGCCTCACCGCGATCGTGGCCGCGACGTCACCCTACCTATCGCGGACGCAACAGCCGTTCCTCTGAAACGCATCACGACTCTTCTCCTTGTAGCGGCACATGCCTGCTCCGCGCCGCTCCGCCGCAATCGTTGCCGCGACGTCCGCTATTGATAACATAGATAAGAGCCTATCCTAGATCCATTAAATGGCCCACCCACCATGTCATCCACGCACTAAGCCTAAAAGTGCTCTGGGCATGAGTGGGTGTATTGAGAAAAAAACTCAAGTCCTACATCGGATAAAGATAAGGCCAAACTAGAGTATATAAGTGGGAGACAATCTTCACATCATGATGGTATAAGAGCTTATCCTACTTTTTGGGGTTGAATTAGACCCAAACCCACATTGTAAGATGTTATAAGAACCTATCCTAGATCCATTAAATGGACCACCCACCATGTCATCCTCTTCGAATCTTCTTTCTCCATCAAAGGAGATGCCAGCAACCTCATTCCAAATCTCAGGAGTGATCTCCATAGCAACATCATTGACTTGGGTGAGTATTGTTCCATGCATGGAAATCTTGGAACAGGTGTAAAAGACTTTAACTAAGTTAGGATAGAATGTGCCTTTCATTTCTACAAATTTGGTTAGGCCTTGTTGCTCTAACAATTGTGGAAACTGAAAACCTTGTTGGGTAAACCAAGCAAGACTCAGGAATTTGGGTGACCAAAGGAGCTTGGTAGCATTGAATTGCAAATAGGTCATTTTATCAGCTTCATTGGAAAACCAATGATCAAGCCTATTTGTGACAGGGTTAGAAGGCTGGGCTTGTGCCTTTCTTTTGGATGTTTTGACCTTTTTAGTGGTAGACATGGTGAGGGTACGAGTTTGAGGATTAAAGTTGAAAGTAAACTCTTAGAATAAGAGAGTTCCAGGGAGAAATATAGACTGAGAAAACAGAGTGTGAGGTGTGAGATATCAATTTACAAATTCACTATTTATAGGCAAATTGAGGGTTGTAGGCAGTTGAAATTATGAAAAACATAGTTGTTGTGGCCTTAATCACTAACATAATGGCTTTGATTGCATCAAATCGTGCTTAATAGAAAATGGGTAGTTTAAAAAATTATCAGATTTTGCAGTAACCACTGAAATAATCGATTATTTTGTTTTTATAGTCGATTATTTCACTTTGAAATATCACAATTTAGAAATGATGTAATCAATTAAAATCTTATGTAATCGATTATATCAGAGCAATATAGCTGTTAAAGATGAAATGTAATCGATTATAATTTGATTTAATCGATTAAGACAGAGTGAGATGGAAATTACTGACAAGCAGGATCAGAATAATCGATTATTTCGTTGTGTTAATCGATTATTCCAGAGAAGTCCAGAATTTGAAAAGCACAGTGACTCCATGTAATCGATTAAAAGGTCGATTTAATCGATTATTCTAGAGCGAACATGAATTTCCTGGAACACGAATTTAGAATAATCGATTAATTCGATGATGTAATCGATTACAACAGCTTTGACTTGTTTCCAAGAAGCACAGAATGAACAAATAATCGATTAAAGCTTTATGGTAATCGATTATTTCAACTTTTATACATCAAATGTAAATTTTATGCAGCAACCAACATGTAATACTTATAACAATTTAAGTTGCTATTATTCATGAAATGTCTAAATCATTCATAATCAAAGAAAGTAAACATAGGAATGCCACTCAACATGTACTAGATTCATCCAAAATTCCAAGCATATTTCTTAAAGTAAAAAATCTGTCCCTATCCAAAGGTTTAGTGAAGATATCAGTCAATTGATTTTTACTATCAACAAATTCAATCTCAATGTTACCTTTTTGCACGTGATCTCTGATAAAGTGGTGCCTTATTTCTATATGCTTTGTTCTGGAATGCATGATTGGATTCTTGGAGATATTGATCACACTTGTATTGTCACATAGAAGTGGAATTTGTTGAAGATTCACACCAAAGTCTTGGAGTTGTTGCTTCAACCATAAACTTTGAGCACAGCAACTTCCAGCTGATATGTATTCAGCCTCAACTGTTGACAAGGCTACACATGATTGTTTTTTGCAATGCCAAGAAATTAAAGAGCTTCCCAATAAGTGACAAGTACCACTTGTGCTCTTTCTATCCAATTTGAATCCTGCAAAATCAGAGTCAGAATAACCAATTAAGTTGATTGTTGTACCTTTTGGATACCAAAGTCCCACTTTTGGTGTAGACTTTAGATACTTTAAGATTCTCTTCACTGTTGTTTGATGAGACTCTTTAGGATTAGCTTGATATCTAGCACACATGCAAACACTTAACATCATGTCAGGTCTACTTGTTGTGAGATAAAGCAATGATCTTATCATTCCTCTATACTTTTACTCATCAACACTTTTTCCTCTTTCATCTGAATCTAGGTAAGTGGAAGTTCCCATAGGAGTTGTTGCAGCTTTGCAATTTTCCATATCAAACTTCTTTAGCATTTTCATACAATACTGTTCCATTCTTTATTTGTTTAACTTGAAGTCCAAGGAAGAATGTAAGCTCTCCCATCATAGACATTTCAAATTCATTCTGCATGTTAGCTGAAAATTCCTTACACAAAGAATGATTAGTGGAACCAAAAATGATATCATCAACATAGATTTGTACCAAAAGTATATCTTTGTTTCTCCTTTTGATGAACAAGGTTTTATCTACTTCTCCTCTTGTGAATGATTGATCAAGTAAGAACTTACTTAACCTCTCATACCAAGATCTTGGAACTTGTTTCAAACCATATAAAGTTTTTCTCAATATGTACACATGGTTAGGATGTTGATAATCTACAAAACCAGGGGGTTGGTCAACATACATTTCTTCATCAATATAACCATTAAGGAATGCATTTTTCACATCCATTTGAAACAATCCAAAGTTTAACATACATGCATATGCAAGGAGTAATCTTATGGCTTCTAGTCTAGCAACTGGAGCATAAGTTTCATCATAATCAATGTCTTCCTCTTGGTTGTAACCCTTTGCAACCAATCTAGCTTTGTTTCTTATTATATGCTACTTTCATCCAACTTGTTCCTAAATACCCACTTAGTGCCAATAAGTGTGTGAGTGGATGTTCTAGGTACTAATTCCCAAACATTGTTTCTTTTAAACTGATTTAATTCCTCACGCATAGAAATCAACCAATGTTCATCTAATAAGGCTTGTTCAATGTTATTAGGTTCAATTTGTGATACAAAAGCCATAGTGCAACAAAGATTTCTCAAAGAAGATCTAGTTAAGACTCCCTTAGACACATTACCAATTATGTTGTCCAACGATAGATCTCTTGTGGTTCTCCAATCTTTGTGTTTAGGTGTGACTGCTTTTTGATTAGAGTCTTCTTGTGCTTCATTTTCTTCTTGCTTACTAGCTTCTATGTGCTGCTGTCTTTCTTCTTTATTTTCTGCATCATTATCACTCAAAACTTCTTCTTGAGAAGGGTTAGTTTCATCACATACAATATGTACAGACTCTTCAACACACAAGGTTCTCTTGTTAAAGACCCTATAAGCTTTACTTTGCAAGGAGTATCCTAAACTTACCAAGATTATCTTTGCCATTGTTTAAAACAAAGCATTTACAACCAAATGCCTTAAAGTGAATCAATCAAAACTTACCAAGATTAATGTATGTATGAATGCATGAATCAATCAAAACTTAGTGAGGATTATGAGGCTTTAACCACTTGAACCAAGCTTAAGCAAGAAATTACAAATGCCATCAATTGAGTGGGCATGTAAAACATCAAAACTTGCATTCTTCTTCTTCTTGATTCCATATTTTCATCTTCATAGTTAACAAAGCTCAGATAGTTAGAGCTTAGAATGAAGATATTCATCCTTATAAGGCTATAGAAGTTGTTGAAGCTTAGAACCCTGTAGGTTCTGAACATGCACAAAAAGATCTCAATGTGGAGATCATTGTTAATGTGCAAGCCAAGATAAGGTCTGTTCATTCCAAGTTGGAGAAGGAAAACACTGAGAAGGAAGAAGACAAGCAAGAAAAGCCTTCTAAGAAGGCAGAAAAGGTTGAACCTACTATTGCAACTATGCATAATGCACTAAAAGCTAAAGCTAATGAGAGAATCCATGTTAGGCCAGTGATGGATTTGTTGTTCAACACTGAGAATGTAAAACCCCTGATTATTGACTTCTCGATGGTTCATACTCTACAACAATTCACACGGTGGCACTTCACTCAACTCCTCGTTGGTCAAAACCCTCCACCGCTCAGAACCCTCCGTAGGTAGCCCTTTCTAAGACATCGACAACCAATTTTGACACCACTCGATTGCTCTCAGGATTATTGCCTAGCCTCACAAATCAACACAATAAATTTCAGTGTGCTTTGTTCTCACTCACACACTATTCGGGAAACTTCCTAGAAGGTCACCATCCCATAATTGCTCCAAGCCAAGCACACTTAACCATGGAGTTCTTAAGTGATGGGCTATCGAAAAGTAGATGCATCTTGTTGGTATAGTTAGTATCAATTCATATTTTAAGTCATTCTTAATTGTACAATCTCATACTGCACAACCTTTGGATCCCTCTCATTTTAGTGTGATTTGTCCAGGATGTTACATGCTCACTAGTTTTCGCCTGGTTAGTCCTCAAACCACACCATACTGGGAGAAAGGTTTGCTCTGATACCATTTGTAATGACCCTAATTATTAACATTTCGATGATTCACACTCCACAATACTTCACAGATGGCATTTCACTCAACTCCTCATTGATCAGAATCCTTCACCAATTAGAATCCTCCGTAGGTATCCCTTTATGAGACATCAAAACTAGTTTTGACACTGCTCAACTGCTCTCAGGATTATTGACTATCCCCACAAACTAACATGAGACTATTTAGCATGCTTTGTCCTCACTCACACGCTTCTGGGAAACTTCCCTGAAGTTCACCTTCATAATTGTTCCAAGCCAAACACGTTTAACTATGAAGTTTTTAAGTGATGGGCTACCGAAAAGTAGATACATCTTGTTAGTATAAGTAGTACCAATTAATTCCTTTAAGTCATCCTCAATGTATAATTCCATACTTGTAAACCTCTGGATCCCTTTCATTCCGATGTGATTCATCTGGGATGTTACCAAAAACATGCAGAATCTCTTCAACTCTTCCATCTTTGACACTTTTGTCAAGACTACCAATGACCTTGGTCCCTTACATGGTGAACCCTTAACCTTTTTCATTTTCGTTTCCAAATTTCCCTTCTAAGGTTCAGGAGGAGGTCCCATTTATACACATTCCCTCTCCCCCACCTATTGTTAAACCTTCTTCAAGGGCAATAGAGAGTAGGTTGAACTCTATGGAGAAGCAAGTCAAGAAGATTTGTTTTAACAAGAAGATGTTGTTCTCTAACAATGATTATAACACCGTAAAATTTGGATTTACAAATACACTTCAAATACCTTTTATTTATCTTTATAATCAAGTGAGTTCAAAGCCTTTTCGTGAATGTTGTAATAGAAAATGAAAAGATAGGGAAAATGTTTGATAAGTGCTATATTTTAGTTATTTTCAAGATTATAATGCTAGCACTTATCTTTTAATGTCAGTAAAATCTCTTATAAAATTCCCCTAAATCTAGCTATTTTACATTTTGTACATTTATAAATGGTATTGTTTACATTTGGAAGATTCATCCATTCAATTTCGATGTTTCAATAGGTATCCATGGAATCTAAAACAACCAAGACAAGATGAAACGACAAAAAGGTCAAAATAAGAAAATTTTGGAATTGAAATTCGCCCAGGCTAGCAATCAGCTCGCCTGGGTTAATGAAGTTTCTTCAAGACTAAGCAATAGCTCACCTGGGCGAGTTGGCCTAACCTGCTCCACCATTTCCTATAAGTAGCCATGCAAGGGAGCCAAGAAAGGAAGCCAGAACGTGAGAGAAGCACCAGGAACGCACAGGAAGGTAAGGAAACTCTGCAGAAATGGACCAGGGATCACCTCCTTCGTCATTTCTTCTGTTGATCTCTTGCTCTACACAATGATCAGGTAGTTTCTCCAAAGGATTGGATGTAATCTTCGCATCCTTATGTATCTCTTTCGATATTTGATATATGTATGAATCTTTTCTACTCATTATTGGTGATTTCATTTTGTTCGTAATGCTTGATTCTACTTGATCACTAGTTTCATGAAATTTGATTCTAAGTTTGACTGGAAAGTGCTCTTAGAATTTGAACTTAATGATTTTACTCTTTACGTTACGTTGCTAGGAATAAGGCATAACATTTTGATTGCAAATAGCACGAGATTATGATTGTAATGCTGGGATATTTACTTCATATGCGAGGGATCAATATTCAGTAAATATACTTAGGATTCTCGAATGCGAGGGATCGATTCTAGGTGAATTAATATGTGCATCAGTAATGTTAGAAAATGATCCATATGTGTTAATATTAAATGGATACTAAGGGTATGAACGATAAAACTCAACCCTACGTTCTCTTTAATTAATTAAACTCATTTTACTTGTTTTCGTAATTTTTCGTATTTCTGATGCACTAATTTGTTATTTTCGTAAACCCATCAAATTTCGATTATATTTGTTGTACATAACTATTGAACTGATTACTTTTATCTGGAATAATTGAGTAGCTCAAGTCCCTATGGAGACGATCTCTTTATAAATTTTGTAACATGCGATGATATTGATATGCTTGCCAAAAGTCTAACAATGTTTCACTAAAATAAAACTTTCAATGAAGGCTCCTCAACACTTTTCTTTATAATGAAAACTATCAATTTGAAAACAAAGCGGTCTATTTTCAAAATCACATGCAACATACGTATTTACAAAATGTTGTTTTATTTAAATGCACAAGTTGATATACATAATAAATAGTCAAACTTCAAGTATAACACCTTAGATCTTTGAAATAACATCATGTATATACATATATATTTGACATAAGCCTCCATGGCCACCAAACATAAGTACATAGTAAGTAAATAAGATGATTGACCATATATAAAAGTTCATGAAACCAAAGTGGTCAACCTAAGTTTCAAAGCATGTATAGATCCAAGCCCTATGGAATAACCATGTCATCAATAAGGTACATGTCAAACACAAGTGAACCCACCAACGAGAACCCGATGAAGAACTCTCAAACGGATCCTTCTACACTAAAAGATGCTAACCCACGAGCAAAGCTCTGCCCTGATGCTCATTATCTGAATCTAAAAATGTTGGTGTAAGGGGTGTACTAATTCATCCCTTTCGGAACCACAAACACGGGCGTTATGTCCCACACATAACCTAACAACCACCACATGTGATTGACTAGCAAACATAACTCACGACATCCTATTCCGCATTCTATTCACACACTGTTATTATCTTGGGCCCAACACTACCACTAAGCCTCCCAGCCTTCATGGTCTTACGCAACATATGGATGACGATTGGGAGGACATGTCACATGCCGATACAAGACATGACGCTCTCACCAACCATGGATACAACTCCGCTCTAGTCAGGAATGCCAAGTGTGGCCTGTGAGTCCCCCGTACTAACCAGGAATAAGACCCTTAGTCAGGTTATCACAACTCAACATTTCCCTCAGGTTCCTTTGAACCATTCAGATCATACACTAGTGTACCTACAGTGTGTCATCCACCTCCACTTAACGAATCCTCACTTATTCTTCATGATGAGAAATGTGAACGATGATTGTCTTGGTACTTGTGAGTAGACATTAGAGGATTTATTCCCACTGAGTTAAGGGTTATGCCTCATTCTTGACACATTCACTCTAATTCTAACACAATTATGCTACCTAGTTTTCTGTCCTTTTCTCGTAATATGTGTCAATTCTCATGTAGTTCCCGATTGCAAGTATCCTCCATCATATCGTGCACACACAAACATAATAGGAGAGAAAGGTAATTAATCATCTTCCCTCTCTAGGGTCATTAACAAAATGACCCCTTAAGTGGACATTACCACTTGCACATCCATCATTATCAAACCAATAGCTAATCCATCACAAGACATCCAATTAAAATTTTTTGAGGGTTGGACACCCCCTGGACCCAATCCTAAAGTGCAACAATTCAAGATCAATATCATAATAATCCATATAATGCAACATGTCTTGCCAAATGGTCACACTCACTTGGTCGTACACATTCAATCATAACAATCCAAATCATGCAACATGCCTTGCCAAGTGGTCACACTCACTTGGTCTTACAGATTTAATCATAGCGATTCCACATAATAATAATAATCAATCAAAGCAAGCAATTAATTCCATAAGCTATATCATAATTTCCATACAATTTTACACATACGACACTTTCTCACTTGGAATTGCACCTAATCATCCATTTTTAAAAACAACATTCCCATTGATTAAAAATCCAATTTGAGGCAAACCATATATGTTTCTCAAGGTTTTTGGATGTACGGAATTCATTTTACAACTCACAATCCTTAAATTTCACTCCCATTTGGTCAAATTTCGAAAAGGCCCTGCACTTGACCTTTAAAGTTCACAAACTTGTTTCCTAAATTCCAAGAGTTGTAGAAATCCATTTCATGCAAATTTTGTATCAAACCCTATGTTTTAAATAAAAAGAACTCAATTACATGGTCAAAATCTACAGAAAAAAATCCCATTTGCACACTTCATTCAAAGCAGTGCAAGATTTACCAAAAGAGCACAAAACTTGAAATCATGGTTCCATAGACTATACTATCTCAAATGAGGGTATAGTTTATGTCTAAACCTAGGTTCTTGGACCTAATAAGTTCAATTTTGAGGTCCATATAAACATATTCCAACTCCAAATTGAAAAGCTAGGAAAACAGAGCATGAAAAAACAAATATTATGCCCTAACTTGAAAATTAATTTCCCAAGGCTACACAACTTCAAATGAGATATATCATATACGCTTTTTGGTATTTTGGGTCAAGGAACTCAAATTTGAACCCATAATTCACAAATTCAATTCGAAGCAAACATAGCACCACAATGAGAGTGTTGCGGGATTTGTGTTAAATATGCAAATCATGATATAAATGAAGTTCTAGTGTCTAGCAATATAGTATGGGTCATAAGAAATGAGATACTCCTCCCTTACCTCTTTGTCGAGTCAATGGAGCAAAGAAAAGAGTGTGGATTGAGCTAGAAACTAGTCATGAAAATGGAGAATGAAAGAGAAGGAGATGAGCATTCAAGCATCAAGAGAAGAAGAAAATGGTCATGAGCAAATGAAGAGGTTGAGAAAACTCACCTAGACCTTCAAGAACTTAAGGCCTCAACAATGGAGGAAGAGAAGAAGAATAAAAAGAAAAAGAATATTTTTCTCTCTCCTTGGTCCTTGGACAGCCAACACACAACAAGAAGAGGGGGTTGCTTATGTTTTTATAGGGGGAAGGGTAATGGTTAAGTGGGGGCCCCACATGTAGGTCCCCATAGGTTTTTCCCTCTCTTTTTTTCTATTCAAACTAACTACACATGGGGACTTAAGCTCTCAATTAGTCCCTAATTTATTCTAGAGTGATAAGTTCATTTATTAATCTCTTTTATTAATCTTGACTAAAAATAATTAAAGAGAATGAGAAATTATTCTCCTTTTCCTTAATCATTTTAACTAATAGTTTCTTACATCTAGACACATACATGTTCTAAACTTCCATTAATCTATTTAAATCTCTCTGCTTGGCCTAAAAATCTTTAATTACTAAACTGCCATTAATGAAGGATATCCTTACTTTAACTTTCTAAACTATAATTGATTTTTGTTGACTGATGGTTTGACTAAGGGTTCTCTCTATCTAAACTACTGCTCCTCAAATTCAGGACTTAAATCTGTGTCACCTGACTATTTAATGATGGTTCTATGTCTTATATGTATTATTAAACTATGAATACTACTACTACATTGCATATCAACGAACACATACCATTTCTACATAGGACTTCCAAACCTGAGAAAATTGGGATATTACATTGATCAACTCCAGAGGACTATGAATGAGTTCTTTGAGAGGTTTATTCACCTTAAGGAATGGATCTCTAACAAGGAAAGACCTACCTTGATCCCTGAAGTTGCACCTATGCAGCATAAGCCTCAACCACCACCAAGAGCTACCACCATGCCTTCATCTTCAAAAAAACTCCTTTCCTAACAAGCATGAGTGATCTACACCCTTTGCTCCTCCCTTTTGTTTTTACTCGATGACAAAGGGGGAGAAGTTTATGAGAGATTGAGTAGGAAGGGGATCAGTTTTTGTAGGACCATGATCATATGCTTATGTGTATCTTTTTCTAGATATTTTTTGTATGGTCCTATTTATTTAATGAAACTGATCTTGATTAATGGATACTCATTTTTGCGTGATTTGTTTCTATTTCTGCATGATGATGTGCTTTGATATATCTGCCAACTTGGATTAATAATGCATGAATTAAGGGGGATCTTCCTCATTAATTGATATGAAACAGAACTGATGCACACTCCCAAAGGAGTTAAAACTTGAAAAACTCAAAAAGGTACTGTCATCCTTTAAATTTGCTTCTAATGGTTTGTCAACATAAAAAAAAGGAGATTTTTTAATCCCAATCCCTTTTATGTGATAACTACCATTTTGCTTAAGTGTCTCAGTGATAAAAGTTTAACAAAGTAGAAATTTTCATTCATTCTGAAGTGCTCAAAATGATGTTCAGAAAGGTTGTCTCAGAATAATTGTCAAAGAGTTGAGAATTTAGAAGATTTCTTAAAACCTATTCGCATGATGAAGTATGCTTATCTCCAAGTGCTTGTTTTTTTGGCAAAGTACAGAACAACATGGCTTTACATAAAAGAATAAGTAAAGGCTACAAACAGAGTATCCAACATCATAATGAAACTGTTTAAGATTCTACATGATAATGATGTAGAACTTGACTCTGAAAACTGAACATTAGAATGAAGTTCAAAATGGTTCAGAATATCCCTAAGATGACAACACCTCACTTTCCATATGATGCCACACTCATAGAAGGAACATTAGAAAGTGAATGTCAACTACATTTGAAGATGCATATGTTGAAAGTATAAGTTGTCCATGGGAAGAAATGATGTGAAACATCAGAATGGAAGACTGGAGACTTTACACACACTAAGCCTTGGACAGAACCTAACACACTAATGCATAAAATAGTGATGCACAAGTGAAAGTGTACCCTATGCAGCAGTATCGAGGACTAAAAGTCCAGATATTGAACCCACACGACCAGTTGTGTCACAAAATAAATATTTTTACTAACGAAGTAATTGAGGAAAGAATTAAAATTAAGATGTGATTGATTCGTCAATTATCTATTGTAAGAAAGAAATCAAACAAGCGAGAATTGTGTAAAGATAAGATAAAGTGAATATCTAGGGATTATGATTTCACGTGTACCAATCCACCCAATCCTAATCTAACAAGATTCTTATAATTGTTAATTGTCGATTTTCCAAAGTCAATTATTAGTCATTGACGGTGGCCTAATAATATTTTTTTCCTTAAACAATACTCAGTTGACAGTTGACGTATTAATTTAAACCAAATGATGAAGATTGATGACAAGGGTGATTAACCAGTTTCCTCATCAACCTACCGGAGATTATCCAACTAGTTTAGCCATGGAGTTTGGTATAAAACATTCTCTTCCTTGAGCTACCAATTACATGCAGATGTCACTACTATGCAATTGATTAAGTATTAAATTGTCTGTTTCCAAATAATAATTAAAAGTAAACAAGATAATCAATTAACTAGAATACATCGAGAAGCTTATTAAAATAAAAAATAAAAAAGGTTCGAGGTAGGTTACATTATAATCCCCAGACTAGGGAGACTAGTCACTCATAGTCATGAATAAACTAGAAATCCTATAAAGAAATGTAAACATACCAAGAGGGTTGGAATCCGGGCAAGGAGCCTTCTCAATGGTGATCTTCACACTTCGCTGGGGTTAAGGACTCGCTCTTGCTCTTTGAAACTCTCAAAACACAAACAATAAAAAAAACTCCAAAAAGGAGACTCTCAATCCTTATTTATAATATTCTAAAATATGTTTAATTTTGGTAGATGATCTTATCCTTGTAATATTTCCTTAATTAGTCTTTATCAATTATCTTTGACAGACAATTTTATCCTTGTACTCTTTCCCTAAAGATAACTCTCAAGCAAACTTAAGTGCATAACGCGTATACAAAATTGCCGAGTGCATACAAAATTATCGAACATACAAAATTCATAATGGTTGTGATTCTTTAGCTTTTGCCTGCTTTGAGTCTTTTTTTCCTTAAAACACTCCCTAATCACCTGTCTAACATAATTAATAGTAAATCGCGAGTTCTACCAACAAAATATATCATAAATACATGTAATAGGCCTAGAACTACACATCAAAAGGTGATCAAAATTCAGTTCATCAACCTCTCCACACTTGAGCTTTGCTTGACCTTAAGCAATTCTTCTAATTCTCAAATCCAAATAAACAAATTTCCTCAAGTCAAATCTTATGCAATAGAATTCCGTGCACTATCTCATACAACCATTCACATGCATCAAGTCACATAGAATAACTCAAGGAATCCATTAGGCTTAATTGTTCTTGCAAAATAATCTCAATGAGTAGACATGTTCATTCTTTTCACCATCTCTCAGTGGTAAAGTTGTATATCAAGAAACGCTCAAATAACAATTCAGTAGACATGTTTACAATTATGTTAATCAATCAACTCATCTCTAATAGACACTCAAAATTTTTCAAATAAGTGAGGTAGTTCAAGTTGTAATGGGGTCATGCTTGTAATTACAGGTAGGAATATGCCAAGTTAGGCAAGACTTTGTGCAAATAGGCTTGACCTATTATAAAAAATTAAGGTTTGGCCTGGCCTAACATATTAACCTATCAAAGACTTTTTTTTAGGCATGACCTGACTTTTTTAGAAGCCTGACTTGACTTATGAGCCTATTTAAAGACTTTTTATCTCAAATATTTATTTTATTTATGATATAAGATTATTAACTTATTAAGATATTAAATATAAAAGTATAATACATATATATATATATATATGTATGTGTGTATATATATAAATATATTAATTTTTTTATTATACATAAATGAATCAGGTTTAATAGGCTTTTTTATAAGCTTACGTCTAGCCTATTTAACTAAATAGACTTTTAAAATAGCCCAAGTCTATCACAGGTCAGGCAATAGACCATTATTGACGGCCTGACCTATTCTCATCCCTACTTGTAATGTAAGGTAGATGCTGAAAGGAATAGACAACAAAGGGCTTCAATCAAGATATACAATAGTTTCTCAAAGTAAGTTCAGTGAACCTTTACCTTCCTTTTTACCAACCTTATGCACATTGTTTTTCATTCCTTTTCCTCTTTCTCCTCTTTCTCTCTCTCTCTCTCTCTCTCTCTCTTTCTCTCTCCCTCTCTCTCTCTCTCTCTTTCTTTCTTTTTTCTTTATAATTACACTTGGGTCAATTTCATTTTTTTTATTTGCTTATATTTTTTTCTTGTACTTTTTGACCCTTTTCATTTCATTCATGGGAAAAGGAGTTTGAAATTTTCTTTTTGCCATTAATTGGTACAACCTACATTGTTAGTATCAATTCCCTTGTGCCTTTTCACCATGTCACAAATCAATTCAATACAACACAAATAAAGTATCAAAGAAAATATTCAATCAGGTTCAACTTGGGCAACTAAGGGGGAATTGTCTCAAATGTATGGGTCCTCAAGAATGCCTATGTATGCCTCATGTTTTAAGAAAAGTTCAAGTGTCATTCAAAGATATGCAAGTCAAAACATAATATAAAAGGGATGTTACTGAAAGGATTATCACACACGCAAAGTGAATTAAAAGCTCAAAACTCACATGTATGAGGGAAACTCAAATAAATCGACAAACTTTTCTAAGAATGTTCCTCCACTTGAGAAAATTCATGTTACCCAAATATGGCTCAATATATATATATATATATATATGTATATGTGTGTGTGTGTGTGTGTGTATATTTTATAGAAACATGGTATCTCTAAAAGCACAATAATTCAACCACAAGGAAGTTTTAATGAATCACACATCTTAAGAATCAAAACAATGCACAAAGTCATATCATAGTCTCAAGTAAGGGAAGCAACAATGGTACCCTTCCCCACACTTATATAATGCAGTGCCTTCTCTACATTGATTTTTTTATTTAATCTATCAAGTGATTTTTTTTTAATCTTTAAGTCAAGAAAATCTTTCATAGATACATCTAAAATTGAACTCTTTCATCTAAATCTTTTCAAACAAACAAATCTTTTGAAATAGAGCTTTGTAAAAAAGTATTTTTTTAGAACTGTTTGTATTTTTTATTTGAGTTTAGAATAATTTTTCATTATGAACTATTTCAATTTGAACTTATATCAGAAATGTTTCTTTTTTTCTATAGGACTTAAAAGTTTGTGAAAATATAAATTAATTCCCTTCTTGTGCTATTTTTGTTACTTCATTAATTGTGTTAGAAATAGAAAAAAAAAACTTACAAAATAAAGTACCATATTCTCATTATTTTTAAAAAATAATACATAGATTACGATTATATTAGAAGTAGGAAAATAATAAAGAATATAATATAAAGTGGCCAGGTGGATGTGAACATCACACATCAACATCAGTAAATATATTTTTTAAATAAAACATTGCTGAAAAAAGTATAATATTCGTTGTAGAATAAAAATAAAAGTGAATTGAAATCTTTTATTTCTAAAGGTAAAGAGCATCATATGCAAACTAGTAAGCATTCAAACTTAAATAAATACTGCAATAGATAATAAAAGATATTGGCCCGCATTTGGTCATGTAAATCCTTGAATTTAAACTCATTAAAGTAATAAATCCACCAATTCGAAATTATAAAACTAAAAAACATAAAGTTATAACCAATTCCAGCCTCGAGGTCACAACATGTTAGAACCATACAATTCCATATGAAAAAACTTGTAATAAAAAACAATAAATGAATGACTATTTATTTCAAATATATTTAACTTCAACACATTTCAAAGGATTAAGTTGAATATATTTAAATAGTTGAATGATGATTTTGAATTTATTTTAAAAGTTAAGGGATTATTTTAAATTTATTTTAAAAGTTGAAGGATCAATCTAAACCTAATTAGCATGATTTTTTGTCACATCATCCAGATTTGTTTTCTCCATTATCAAACGTCACACTTCTATGATGATATGGAGTATTTTGAATATTTTAAATAAAATAAAGGATAAAAGTGAATTTTTTAAAAGATGATTATCAAATTAAACAAAATAAATAAGATAAAAAAATAAAAAGTGACAAACTTTGTTTGATTCGACAAAAAAATTAAAGAAAAGAAATCGGATGAAAGAAAAGATTAGATATTTTTTCATTTCTGTCATTTGTTTTCGGAGAAAGGAAAAGAAAAAAATTAGGCAAGTCTTAGTTGAAAAATTCTTTCCGCTTAAATTGGAAAGAAAACGCAGGAAAAACTTAAATTATGTATAAAAATACTAAAATATCCTCCTGTCACTTTATTGGATACTTATCTTTTACGCAAAACTGAAGGTTTCTTTTATTTTGAAATTAGCTTCCCATTTCTCTTTCTAGATAATGCTTCCGTGTTTCTTTCTCTTCTATGTTTCTTTCTCTACAAGGTAATTTTTCTCCCTTTCTCCCTTTCTCATACCTTTATTAATGTAAATTTTCGTGGTCTTTCTTTGTTCTTGTTTTTGTTGTCTTCTAGGTCCAGGGGTATAATATTTTGTATGATTAATTTTCAAAAAAAAAAGTTTTTGTTTTTGCTCTATTTTGTGAGTTTAGGGGTATAGTATTCTAGAAAATTAGAAAGGTTAATTTTTTTTTTTTTGCTATTGTTGTTGTTGGTATTGTTCTCGCAATGCTGCTGTTGTTTCTCTGTCAACACTTTGGGCTTTTTGTGTTTAGGGATGGATGTGCAGAACACTCTTCTCCACCTAGTAATCATTCTCGCACAAAATTGAATATTGCTTTAGGAGTTCGGGTGATGGTTTGTGATTTTAGAGGACAAACAAAAAGTTTTTGAGCATGAAAGTTGATTAGAAAGGGGAAAGGGGAAGGAGGAGGAGAAGAAGAAATGCATTAAATTCAGAGACCCTTTTCATGTTCCTCTTTGCATTCTTTCTATTTGCAATTCCCACCATGTAGTATTTATCTGTGTGCTTGACCTATGTGTGAATTTCTAATTTTCTGTTTCGGGAGCCCAAAAAGAGCACCTCAATGGAAAAAGCCTTAGTTGTTGCTTCCAAATTGAACACCCCCTCTCTCAAAAGGGTGTATATAAATTTATAATTATTTAATGTTTTTATAAAAAAATTAAGTTTATAAAAATATTGTAACACCCCGTAGTACTCCGGTTGTTACTCATCTTGGTACTAGAGTTTTCAGCGGAAGACTTATTAAAAATCCGTTTTGGAAACATAGTATAGAAATCGTGATTAAATTTTTCCAAAACATTTTCTCGAATTCTTTTCCCAGAAGTTCACATAATACGATACTGCAATGCTAGATTTAATTTAACTAATAACCCCAGGCATAACTTAATACAGAAAGCTGAATACTTCATACATAAATAACTCTTAAGTCGTACATACAGATATCCACCCTTAAGGCGGTGGCACAAATACAAACTTAGTCTCAACATAGATATTATCCATCAACGG
>PYAF01002415.1:420589-434209 GCA_007407185.1 Glycine tomentella | reverse complement strand
CAATTTACCTTGTCCATAGATCTTTAATCACACACCTTAATCATCACCTCTTATTAATCTTGTCATTACAACTTATATCATTCTCTATTAAGAGTTTTACTTGACTTGCTTGGCATAATTAGACTTCTTAACACTTAGCATAATCTTTACATTCTTCATTTAAACCATAGCTCATCACTTTAATTGTGAGGTCATTATAAATATATTAATATATTCAAAATTTTATATGATTTCTTACAGTGACAATCAAAGAGCTTTTTTATGTCTCTGGTGATTTCGGTGGATTCGTGCTTTATCAGGTAAAATACTTTTGGTAAAATATATTACCTCATTTCATTACTATATTACCTCATTTCATTACTAAACAATAGGAAAGACACTTACTTGATTTGTTAGTCATTTCATTACTATACTACCTCATTTCTTTTTTTGTCCTCCTATGAACTGTTCAATCTTCATTGATATGCTTTTTAGAATTTGTTTGATTATATTGTGATGCATCCTTGTACTTATTTTATTGTATTTCTAAAATATGTTAAAAAAATTTCATTTGTTATTAGTCCATTTATTCAAGGTTGACAAAAATGGTTTTTCCTAATGCTGAAGAAGGAAACTTTGGTGTTGCACATAATGATACAAGTGAAGTGCAGATTTGGATAATATTCGCATGCCATTGACCTAAAAGTTTTAAATCACTTCCAACAAGAATGGGGAAAGTGAAGGCATATTTGTTATGTGATCCTCTTATGTTATATTGTGCATACGTTGCATGTACTTAAAATGATGTCCTCCTACACACGTAGTCCAATTAATGAGGAAAATCAACAAAGGGAGCATAAGCGTCTTCAATTAATGAGACAATTAGTAGACACTGGAAAATGCCGAGACATCATACGAATGGGGCCTGAAGCATTTATGTTGTTCTGTGATAAACTTAGAGAGATGGTATCCTGAAAGATACCATTCGATCCACAGTTGAGGAACAAGTGGCTAGATTCTTACACACATCATAGGTCATAATGTAAAAAATCGTACTGTGTCATTCTTCTTCCATCACTCTGGAGAGACAGTTAGTCGCCACTTTCACAATGTTTTACGTGTCATAATTTCATTAGAAGGTGAATTCCTAGTCCAACCTTCTGGTATGGAAGTACCTTCACAAATATCAAGTAATAGTAAATTTAATCCTTTTTTTAAGGTACGACTGTCTTCCATTTACTTAGTTATCTCCACCATTAAAATTTTAGAATATAATTGCATTACTAACTTGTAACTTATTAAACAAATTAAGGATTGCATTGGTGCTATAAATGGAACACATATTCGAGTGAAAGTCCCAAGAGCAGAAGCCCCCAGATTTGGTGGAAGAAAAGACTATCCAACACAGAATGTTTTTGCTGCATGTAATTTTGACATGAAATTCACTTATGTGTTACCTGGGTGGGAAGGTACAACATCTGACTTTAGAATCTTAAAATATGTTTTAACTAGGAAAAACCCACTAAAAATTCTTGAAGGTTAGTAGTGCATTTTCATGTTTTCACTAGCAAGTATTTGACTTTAAAATTATATTAATTAAAATGAGTTGTAATGTGTAATAATTTTTTTTAGGAAAATATTATATTGGGGATGCTAGATTTATGCTAAAAAGTGGAGTGCTTACACCATATAGAGGTGTCCATTATCACTTGAAGGAGTACTCAACTCGTGGCCCACAAAATCCTAAAGAATTATTTAACAATCGTCATGTTTCACTTCGAAATGTCATAGAGAGAAGTTTCGGTGTGTTAAAAAAAAGATTTCCAATTATATCAAGTGGCACAAAACCTTTTTATTTGTTCGACATCATGAGGGACATTGTCCTTGCATGTTGTATACTGCATAACTTTCTTATGGGTGTTGACGTTGATGAAACCTTGATTGCTGAAGTAGATCATGAATTGCTTCAACATGGCATAGATAGATCTTATACCCAACATCGTGACTGTAACGCCTCAATTTACCATCTTGTTATTATTGATTTTAAATGAAAATTACTTTGCCAATTTACTAAAATTATTGAACCAAAGCTACTATTAATTAATATTCAAAAGATTTCTATGTCTCCTTCATTTATAACTAATATATATATTGTAAAATATAATACAAACTGATGTAGAATCTATTACATAGCACGCATAACTAAAATATTTATTACAACAAAACATCTTCAACAAAGTCCTTCATCAAAACAGCTCGCCAACCACAGACACAAAGTACAGGGTAAGTTTATGATAAACATAATTTAAGCAACAAAATATATTCAATATGCAGACATTCATAACAACATCCTTAAAGATGCATGATTCTTTTTAGACCTTTATTATGATGCATGATTCTCTTGACCTCTTATTGTTTGGTACCAACTGCCAAGATAGCCCCATCCCTGTGGCACAGAACTTATCCGACCAATCAGGGTCTCCTGGTGTTGCACAGGTTCTCACCCACACTTCATGTGATCATCATGGGTGGTATGATTCCCCACCGCAAGAGTTATCCCCCAGCTCAGACACCTTTTGTCTGAATGCATGGACTCAGTTCCTGCAGCTATCTGACACACCTCCTCTTTGAGGCAACTCTTATATATACCTCCTCTGTGAGGTAACTCTTATATGCATGAGACACATGAACTTTATTTACTTAATTCATAACTCTTCATTTTCTCAACTCATATTTATTTTCAACATCAATTCCTCAATCATTGCCTCATATATTTCACTTAGAAATCCAGCATAAATCAAGCACAGAACTCAGTTTGATATTCATGTACAGAATCTCAGCATATTATTCATGTACAGAAATCTATAGAAACACTCAACAACACATGTAATTTAGAGAAATTCATAGAAACACTCAACAACACATGAAATTTTATTTAAACACTTAATCATGTAATTGTAACTCAAGTCCAACAATTTTTCGGATACAAGTCATACTACATAGGATTTCAAGCACTTACTCAAACACAACAACATTTAAACTATCTTTATCATAAACAACACTTAAACTTATTATAAACAACACTTAAACTATCTTTATCATAAAGATTCCCTATACATACCTTGTAATCCCCTAGAAAGCTTGTTTTTTCTCTTCCTAATTGGCTAGCTCTTCCACGTGAGTTTCTTCAAAAAGCGGGGTCTTTTCTATTTGTTTTAGGCTTTGAAAAGGAGAGAATAAAAGTGAAATGAAAGGGATAGAAGAGTGGTAGTTCACGTGTGGTTCTTGTAGAAGAGTGGCTTGAAAATGACTTCCATTTTGGACTCCCCCTTGCCTTTATATAATGGTTGAAAATTGATATAATATTCAAGAACATTTTTACCCTTTCTAACTAATTCCCTTCATTTAGTTCCATCTTAACTTGGTTTCCCTTCATTCCATTAGATTCTAACTAAATTCATTCTTATTCCTTTAGATTCCAACTAAGTTCATTAGGTTTCATACAAGTGTCCTACCATTTGTCTTCATTTTAAGGCTTGCCTTTACAAGTGTCCTATTTACTTGGCAAGTCTTGAAACTTCTCCCACCTTCTCCATCATTCACGTGGACATCGTCTAGGCTTAAGGGAAATTTTTATTTTCCTTTCATTTATACATATATCATGTTATTTGGCAAATGAAGAAAGATAATCTAATTTCATTTTTACCTTATACATGGCATTTTTTTAATAGAAAGTCAAGTTCAATTTGAATTCTTCTACCTAAAGATAATATTGAATAATATAATTCTAAAGTTTTCCAGAGACTAACTTCAATTACAATATAATTTGCCCATAAATGGTCTATACAGAGTATTATATAGACTTTTCATATAAAGCTACTCTTTATCTTAATTCTGACTGTCTCATATTACTTTTGACTATCAAAATTACTAAATCATTTTACTAAATAAGTCTATGATCTTATAATCAAGAGAAAATTCCATAGATCTTGTCTATCATTTTTTCATATTTTTCTGATGTTTGAATTTTTCTGAATAACGTTTCAGAGTTATTATCTTATGAAATTCATAGAAATTCTATTCTAGGATTTTCTGTCATAAAGTATTTTGATAATCTGTCGTCTAAGAGTATTTTGTAATTTCATCAGGTTTTCACAGAGTTTCTAAGGGTGTCTCAGACAATTTTGGTATCAAGGGTATTATGGTAATTTCTAAGGTATCCAAGGGTATTTATGTAATATTCACCCTAAGGACATTTCTGTCATTTCTGCTTAAAGTGAGGGTAATATGGTCATTTCTCTTCAAACATTTTTCTAATTAATATTTTACCTAAATAATTTGAATATAGACTAATCAAATTTCACATAATCTAACACTCATATCAACAATTTCACACAAGTAATTCATACAACATATATATATATATATATATATTTTAGTTATTAAAATATCAGGGTGTTACAGTGACGATAACTATAGACAAGGAACAATTTTAAGAGACAACATTGCCACTGAGATGTAGAATGCCTACCTAACTCAATGACACATTATATATGATATTGTCAATATAATTTCTTATGTATTTGTGTGTTGCGGTTATATATTTTTATTGTATTTTGTGTACTTTTTACATATGTAAGGCTTATTATTGTGAACTACTATTTTCTTTGTCTTTTATTAGATTTGAATGTAGATACTACAATGGCAAAAGGAAAAAATATTGCATTAGATTCCACTCAACCTAGTAAAGATAATTTGCATTGGAATGATGATATGGACTTATTGCTATTGAATGCTCTAACTGAAGAAGCAAACAAAGAGAATAGGCATGATGGTGCTTGGACAACACAAGCATATATCAATATGGTTGAAGTATTAAGAGCTACAATTGGACAAAATATTACAAAAAATCATATAAAAAATAGAATAAAAACTTTAAAATCTCACTTTGTTGAGGTGTATGACTTATTTAACAACTTGAGTGGGTTCGCATGGAATGCAATAATTGGAAAATTTGAGGCTGAAGAGGAAATTTGGAATGACTTGATTAAGGTAACTATCTTTTTTTATGTTATCTTTTACAAATTCTTTATATTTTTAAAATTTAGTAAGTCTAACTGATATATGGAGTTAATTTGTAGGCAAAATCACATGCAGCAAGATGGAAAAAAATGCAAGTTAAGCATTATGATATGTTGAAAGAGCTATTTTTGCAGCTGATAGAGCAACAGGTAAACAAGATGTTGCAGAAGAAAGACTTAAACAATGGGAAAAGAGCACTATAGACTTGAATGATTGTTTTCAAGATGTAGAAACTCCTCAAGAAAATGATAAAGTTTTTATCTCCTCATTGTGACTTTAGTTCACAAAGTGGACAGTTGAACCAATCAACTGACACTTCTGTCTCAAAGGGTACTAAAAGGAAGAGAAATATGGTTAACTTGTTGGAGGCTCAATACGAGAGAATGAATGAAGGAATTTAAAGTTTAGTTAAAGTTTTGAAGGCTGGAAATTCTTCAACGGATAAGTTGAACCAAGTTGTTGAACGACAAGTAGATATTGCTGAAAAACAATTGACTTTGATGCAGCAAACTCGACCTCGACATTTTTCAAAATCTGAAGTGTGGGCTCTTTTGGAGGAAATGATTGTGGTAGATCCATTACGCATGAAGTGCTATGACTATTTATGCGATAATGAGAAGGAGAAACATAAGTTTTTTGGTGTAACTTCTGAAATGAGAGCTCAAGCTCTCATTCAAATCATGAGTGATGCTGGAATGATTAAGTAAGAGGAGAGAGCCTGCTCTTTTCTTTTGTTGCAGCCTATCATGCCTGCTTTTTTGGGTCTACATACTTACAACTGGAATTGGAAGCATTTTTTGGCTTGTATACATTGAGGACATCACTTGCTAACTTTGTTTTGTGACCTTGTCTATCTTCATTTGTTTTTGGGGTATATGTGTGGCTAAAGGTTGAAGATTTGCATGATGTTATCAATGTCAAATCCAAGTAAGAGAAGTGTTTCTAATCAATCTTAATAATTTAAGTCTTTTTTCATAATTCTAATATGTGTCTCTAATATGAATATTTTACAGCTTATATACATTATGTTGTCGGTTGGTGACTTATTGTCGCTAAAATCAGTGTTGATGCTTATTGTTTATCGGCTAGACATATCACAAGCAATAGAAGGTATTATTTTTAAAGTCCTAAATGAGACATTACAATTATATATTCTTTGTTGGTTATGATTTTTTTAATACAATAGTATGTTTTAGGTTGGTCTAGAGCCCTTGACAAAAGATACTTTAATGATCTCTTCAGTTATCGAATTGGTGCACATGTCTTGAAAGAATTAGAAGTTGATGGGTGATGTTTTTTGCTGATGTTTATGTAATTATAGAGGAACTAGGGCCATCCATTTCAAACAACACTTGATGCATTCACATGAGACAACATTATGTATATATACATAGTAGGTTGGTGTGACTAACTTATCAACTTAAGACTTTAATATTTATAAAAAAAATTATATTGGTCACTACAACTTGATTCTATTTATGATGGTCATTTGTTTATGCAATATAAAAGAACATTATAAAAAAACACATTTGCTTATACATGAGTAGTAGTTAGCTAAGACATTTTGGAAGGGTAACTTGTGTGTTTGTATATAAATATTCAATTTTATGTTAATAAGAAATAAAAATTATTTTTTATGTTATTTTAACTTAATTCGTGAAATAATTAATGTATCATTTCATATAGCAATTTTAGTCTTATATATTTTCAAAATAATATTTGTTAACTCATTTTTTATACTTTGTTGGTAAATAATTTTGTTTAAGGGTATTCATGTCATTTTATAAATTTATATTTCTTTTTTCTCATTTTTTATACAATCAAACAAAGGAAAAGAAAACCCATTTTTCCTTTATTTTCATTTTCTCTTATAACAAACAATCAAAATTCACCTTATTTTCTATTCTTTTTCTTTTTCTTTTCTTTCACTTTTTTTTTATTTTCTTTTTAAACCAAACAAAGAGTTAGCTTATATAGATGAAGACACTGATACCTTTTTGATGGATAAAGACTTCCTCCATTTATTTTTCTTTCCATTTCATCCATTTCTATGTTTTAAAAAAATAAAATGATAATCTTTATTAAATGTGTGTTATATTTATTTCATCCATTAACCCAAAACTTTTGTAACAGAGAAATGACAAATATTTTAACCCTTTTTTAATAATCTCTTTATATGATTAACTAAAATTAATTTTAAAAAATATTATTTTTTATAAAGATTATTTTTCATTTAATTTTTTTTTCTAATTTAAGAAGGAAACTCACCAAAATTTAAGATATATAATAAACTTCAATCAATCAGATCGAGAATGTTAAAAAAAAAGTGTTATAATGTTAGTTAGAATGTTAGAGGACCGACCTTTTCCATTTTTCTTTTTACTTGTTTGAAATAAAGTTGTGCCACGTGGGAGGTTGTGAGTGGACCCAGAGGGTGATGTTAGCAGGGTGAGTTCTTTGAACACTTGAATCGAAGGGACTGCAGAAAACGCAACCCAACCAACCATGGCAGCTTCTGATCCCGACAAGTTGATGGCCAAAGCTGATAAACTGTCTGTTCATATTCTCTCCCTCATTTCCCCCTATATTGTGGAATTATTTATTTTTTTGCCTTATCTCTTCAATTCAATGCCACAATCTTACACTCAAATTGTACTGTCGATTTTGCTGCAACTAGGTTTAATTCTTCTGTCGTGTGGGTTTCCCATGTTGATCGTAGCGAAATGTATAATATATAACAAAATAAAATTGATAAAGCATACAATTTTGTTTTAACATGATTTGTCCTAATGATGTGATCTAAATACTGTTGGGATCATACTGGTCACGGAATTGGGGTTGATCAAACTACTTGATGGACTACATTACTTTGATGTCATTTTTTGTTTTTGTTTTACAGCTGTGTGAGTGAATTAGCAGTGTATTTACTTAATATTCTCAATATGATTTAACTGTGGTTAAGCCAATTGGGCATATTAGTTGTGTTGTTTCTCGTTCCATGAGCTATGGGTTTTGCCTTATATTTCTTCTTTACTGCAGAACAAGACTCAGTCTCACAAGGTGGAGTGCGGATTGGAAAAGTGCTACTGTTCTTTATGAGCAGGCAGGTAAAATATTCAGGATCCCTTAAATATTTGACTGTTTGTGCAAATGATTCTGTGCCAAAATGATATTTTGGAGAAAAATATAAGTTATTGGTGAATCTGCTAAACTCTTATACTGTTGCAGCTAATGGGTTTAGAGTTGCCAAGGACTATGAGAATGCTAAAATAGCATATGAGAAAGCTTCGAAAGGACAAGAAATGCTTTCTTCGTATCCTTATATGATATGATAATATAGTCTACTTCATTTTTTCCATTAAGCGGAAAAAAAATATCATGGTGCTTTATATTATAATGTTATATAGTCTACTTCATTTTTTTCCATTAAGGGGAAAAAATATCATGGTGCTCTAAATTATAATGTTATTAGATTCACTGTGTTAAACTGTATTTCTCTGTCTTTCCTTGACAAGTAAACCAGACCTTGGGATGCAGCTAAGCACATGGAATCTGCTGCTGCTCTAGCAAAGGATCTAAGACACTGGCAAGAAGTTGTGGACTTCTATCGAAGAGCATCTGAATTGTATATGGAGTGTGGGAGACCACAACCTGCATCAGATGCTCTTGCGAAGGGAGCCCGGTAAACTGATATTTTACCATCTTGCTTTGAATTCAAATTCCATGTTGTTGTTGTTGTTATTATTGTTATTTTTATTATTATATGCTGAAGTAACCAACTAACCACCAATGTCTAACAAAATTCATAATGTGAATGCTCTAATATACCGATCAAGGAGTCTAAAATCTTGTTGTAGCGTGTAGTTTATGGATTCCTTTGGTACATTGTTTGGTAGTTTATATATGGAGGCTAAAATCTGTTTAGTTTATGAAGCTTTAGTCACTTTTTAAAGCTGTTTCTCTGGCCTTTGAATTGCTTTGGGATGAGTTGTGTATGTGGCCTTTCTTTGATGTGCTGCTCGTGGCTGTTTCTAAACAGTTGTCATTTCAGATATGGATAGAGATTGGGCAGCATTGCTGCATTTATGATCTTTGGAAGTTATCTATATGTTTCCTTTTCTGTTTTGGAAAATATCTTATCTTAATCACTGCTGTGTTTCCCCCCTTTTCTTTTTAATAAATAAATAAAATTCATTTCTACAAAATATTTGACATCTATTTTTTTTATGTTCAGTCAATGGTTACTAAAAAACAGTAATTTGAATCAGTATAATTTATAAGAAATCATGCATATAAGTCTGTTAAATTTACGACATCATGATGACTCTCATTTTATCTCATTATGTAGTGTTGCAGATGTTTTAAGTTGTATGTAACACTAATTAATGTATGTAAGAAATTATTTCTCTCTCTCTCTCTCTCTCTCTCTCTCTCTCTTATTATCACCACATGTTCTTAATACCTTTCTCCCCTGTAGTGCTCTGGAAGATAGCATGTCTGAAGAAGCTATTCAGCTATATACAGATGCTTGTACAATTCTTGAAGATGATGGAAGAGAACAAATGGCCTTTGATCTTTATCGTGCTGCCACTAGTGTTTATATAAAACTTGAAAAGTAAGTTTTGTTAAAAATTGAGGCAATACATTGTGATGGTATATAGATTATGAAGTAACTTATATTCTTCCACTGTTTTTCCAAATGAAGTTTTTTACTTGTGTATTGTAATTATATTGTGTGCAATCAGTTGCATTTCTTTTAATTTTTGTATGTGGCATATCAGACACAGCGTAAGTCGTACTATAGTTGAGTTTTAAAAAGTGTAGTGTAACATGGACGGAGTTTGCTATTGCCTTAAATGAGGAGCTCTACTCTACAAGATTCATAGCCCTGTGTATCTTTTTTATTCTGTCATGTCCTTATATGTCATTGTCTTGCAGAATGTCTATATTTTCATTCTGTTAATTTCATGCCTATTAATGTTCAAGTTCAACTTATTGCATGTGATTGAGCTGTTAGAACTAAATTGAAATAGAACGGAAAATTAATTAAATAATTTAATGCCCAAAATTTAGGGTCTGGAAATCAGATGAATTGGAGTTTTGTGGTATTTAAGGCTTTCTATGATTTTCTAGTAAAAATGTGATGATAAAGGACCATATTAGGGACTGTTTGGGTGCAGTGAATAGAACTGCCCAATTTTGAATTAGAGGTTTAAAGGGATTTATTGCATATTCAGGAAAGAACAACATAAATTTTAAACTAAAGAATGATAGTGATTTGTAGCCAAGAAAGCACTTGTTCTTATAACAATTGACAGCAAAGATGTTAAACTAAATAGTAGGAAAAACATAAATTGGTAGTTTTACAGTGGTTGCTTTAGGTGATACCTCAAAAAAATATTTGGCATAGTGTGAATTAAACAAAATGTGTGTCTTCTCAAAGTCTTCATTATACAATCACTGTTTCAAAGAAGATTTTTATTTTTTTAACTGAATTCTTAATCAGATGAGCATGAATACATTTTTGTCATAGAAAACACATAGTACTTGAAGACTTTTCACAGGCTAGACTCTGGTTTCAACTGAATGGAGACCCAGAACTATTTTTTGAATTCACACCCAACTGAAACCACTATTCAATATCTAATATAAGAAACTCACTAAAATTCCCATGAAAAACAGAAAATCAAGAAGACTAGAATTTTATTTAACTACACCAAGCACATCTGACACTAACAACGTACTACTGGGACATAAAAGTAGTTTATCAAAGAGTTGAATGGTTATGTTGCATTAAAATGAGGTCACACCACTTTTTTCTTCCTCCCCAAAGCTTATTGTTTTCTTTATCCACTTGCACCCTGTTTTTCCATTGTTCATAATGTAAGAAAACTAAATAATCCAATAATGCATAAACAACATAAGCAAATAGATTAAGTGCGGAAAAATTAAGATCATAAATACCTTCCGCCATTGCTCACGGTTTTGAGTCTTTGGATTGCACTGAAGATCTCTCTTGAGTCTTCTAAACTCTGATTCTAAAGCACTAGATGGTGTATATGCTGATGTATATAGAATGAGTTCAGGGACCCAAGAAGGCTGTAGACACACTTATTTATAGACCCCTTGCCATCAAAGGATCAGTTACGGTGTGCTAAAAGAAGAGACGTTAATGTTGCAAAAAAATAGGGGATGTGGGTAGTGGTTAGTTTCCTGAATTATTGTTGACCACTATCAGGTTGGTTACAGATATTTTGTAATTTCAAAATAACAACCAACATTCTCCCACTTGGTCGACATGTCCCTTAATTTACATAACTAGAAATAAAATGCATGAATCATGGCGATAAGTCCTCTTAATAATGAGCGAGTAGTATCTTCCATGTATTACATTGCATTATATTTCTCAAGCCCATACAACTTAATGAATAAACCCAATGTTTATTCTAAGTCCAAACTTAGTTGATGTTTCTTAGAATAAATAACTGTAGACGCGCATAAACTGAATGAAAAACATCACAATAGAGTTTCTTAATATCATTCTTACAATGAAAATCACATATGGGAACCAAGTTCCATCCTTTCCACATGATCCTTAAATTTGAATGTGGCATGCCCTTAGTTAAAGGATCGACAATCATTAATTCAGTGCTAATGTGTTTAATAACCACTATATTATCTTTAACACATTCTCTTATGGCTAGATACTTAATGTCGATGTCCTTGCTTCGACTACAACTTTTGTTATTTTTAGCCATATAAATAACATCTGAATTATCATAGTATATCTTCAATGACTTAGAAATGAAATCGATAACTCTAAGCCCAGAAATGAAACTCCTTATTCATACACCATGTAAGGTAGCCTCAAAACAAGAAACGAACTCAACCTCTACAGTGGAAGTAGCAGTCAATTAAGTTCTGCCCTGACACTTCTCCAAGACACAGCTCCACTGGCTAGCATAAAAATATATCCCGAAGTTATTAACTTCAACGCAGCCAGCGTAGTCTGAATCTGAGTAGTCAATCACTTCCAAGTTGTCAGTTCGTCTGTACATAAGCATATAGTCTTTAGTTTCCTAAAGGTATCTTATCATTTTCTTTGCAACTTTCAAGTGGTCTAAACCTGGGTTACTTTGATATCTCCTTAACACTCCAAACGCAAAGGCAATATCAGGTCTTGTGTAGACCTGAGCATACATAAGGATTTCAAAGCTGAAGCATAAGGAATGTTCTTCATTTGTTCCCGCTCAAGATTATTTTTAGGGCATTGGCTTAAATTAAACCTGTCACTCTTCATAATGGGAGCTATACTTGTTGAACAATCACTCATTCTAAATCTTTCTAAAGCTTTGTCAATATAGGTCTCTTGAGACAAACCAAGAACACCTCTTACTTTGTCTCTTGATGTCAATAACGTAAGAGACATCCCCCATATTCTTTATATCAAAGTTCTTAGAGAAATTGTTTAACCTCATATAGTAACCCTTATCATTGGTTGCAAGTAAAATATCATCTACATATAAAATAAGGAAACAAATTTTGCTCCCACTGACCTTTTGGTATATACAATGATCCATAACATTTTCTGCGAAACCAAATGAAGAAATAACATCATGAAATTTTAAGTACCCCTGACTGGAGACTTGTTTCATATATAGATTTCTTAAGCTTGCATACCAATTGCTCACCCTTAGAGAGGAGAATCCTTCAGGTTGTTTCATATAAACCTCTTCCTCTATATCTCCATTAAGAAAAGTTGTTTTCACTTCCATTTGTTGCAACTCTAAGTCAAAATGTGCAACCAATGCTAGAATGATACGAAGAGAATCTTTCTTAGATACAGGAGAAAATGTCTCCTTGTAGTCGATTCCTTCCTTTTGATTAAATCCCTTGGCTACGAGTCTTGCTTTATATCTCTCAATGTTGCCTAAATGAGTATTTCTTAGAAAGACTCATTTACATCTAATGGCTTTTGTACCATCAAGCAACTGAACAAGATCCTAGACTCCATTCAATACCATAGAATTCATCTCATCTTTCATAGCATCATACCACAAGTTTGATTCTTTAGAACTCATGGCTTGTGAAAACGTTTCAGGGCCATTTGCGGCTCCTATGTTATAGTCAGATTCTTGGAGATACACAACATAATCACTAGGTATCGCTGATTTCCTTATTTTAGTAGATTTCCTTAATGTTATATCACGATTATCTTGATGAATTTGTTGCTCAATTGGTTGATCAACAATTTTTTGTTCCTCGTTAACAACTTGATCGACTGGATTAATATCAGCAACAGATTGTAGATTCTCAATGATTGGTTGCATAACACCCATTGGAACTGAAGGGGTGTTGTAAACAACAACCAATCTCATGCTTGAAGTGGATGGTTGAGCATCCGTATGATCTTTCTCAGGAACAAGGTTCCCAGATTGATCGCTCCCACTAATTAAGTCATTTTCAAGAAATTTGGCATTTCTTGATTCCACAATTCTTGTAGTATGAGATGGACAGTAAAATCTGTATCCCTTAGACCTTTCAGCATATCCAATGAAA
>PYAF01002415.1:405991-420489 GCA_007407185.1 Glycine tomentella | reverse complement strand
ACTTCTTTTCTTGTGGGTTATAAATTCTAACCTCAGACGAGCATCCCCAAACGCGTACATGTCTCAAACTCGGTTTCCAACTCTTAAATTACTCAAATGGTGCCTTTGGAACAATCTTAATTGGAACTCGATTCAATATGTACACTGTCGTCTTTAGTGCTTCAGTCCACAATGACTTAGGAAGCTTGGAAATACTAAGCATACTTTGCACCATGTCCATTAAGGTTTGGTTTCTTCTTTTTGCCACACCTTTCTGATCCGGAGAACCAGGCATAGTGTACTGGGCAACAATCCCATGTTCTTGAAGAAACTTCACAAATAGATCAGGTGTTTGTCCATTCTCCGTGTATGTACCATAATATTCATCACCTCTATCAGATTTCACGAACTTAATTTGCTTTCCACATTGTTTCTCCACTTCGACCTTAAAAACTTTAAAGATATCTAAAGTTTCATCTTTAGAATGAAGTAGAGATACATATATTGTGAATAATCGTCTATGAAGGTGATAAATTATTTCAGACTACTTGCGTCCATGTTTGGACAAAAAAATATCTGTATGTATGATTTTTAATAGATTTGAGCTCCTCTTTGCACCTTCTTAGACTTGTTAGTTTGCTTACCCTTAATGCAATCTATACAAGTATCAAAATCAGCAAAATCCAAAGCACTAAGTACCCCTTCATTTACCAATCTCTTAATTCTCTCGATAGAGATATGTCCAAATGTTAGGTGCCACAACATAGAGAAATCCTTATTCATAACACATAGTTTTGTGCCAACATTAACATGCACAACATCATAAGTGGTATCATTTTGCAAATTAATATAGAAAAGACCATATTGCAAATCAATCCATCATGTGTTATGATTAATCATATTAGATTCATAACAAACTAAAGAGGTAGGCATACCTTTCTTTTCCAAACCATAGCTTGAACTTAGGACAATCTTTCTTCATGTGTCCTTCCTTTCAGTCGTATAAAAGAACTTTCTCTTTGTTCTAATTGCAACCTCCCATCTTCCTGAACACACATGGTCATGAGTTCATTAATAGACCATTTGTCTTTATGTGTGTTGTCAGATATTTTAAAGGGACCATATGGTGCTGGGAGAGTATTCATAATAAAATGCACCAGAAAGGAATCAGACATGTCCACCTCTAGAGTTTTTAGTTGAGCTACAATGTCCCTCATATGCATGATGTGCTCACACACACCCCTCAGAGTATTGAGCTTCGTGGAAGAAAAAAATCATTATTAAGGTATTGGCCAATGCATTCCCTGAAGTTTCAAATTGTTTATCATTGTACTTCAGGAACACTCTCACATTGTCATACTGTTCAACTGAACCCTTAATACCAGCATATACCATAA
This sequence comes from Glycine tomentella, assembly GCA_007407185.1. Lineage (NCBI taxonomy): Eukaryota > Viridiplantae > Streptophyta > Magnoliopsida > Fabales > Fabaceae > Glycine > Glycine tomentella. The sequence continues at coordinate 419,113 of PYAF01002415.1, read as the reverse complement.
TATATATTGTTCCTTGTAATTGCCGGTGGCTTAGTTTTAAGACATAATTAATGTTCATATACCCTAACGTCAGCAAAATCTTTTCTTTCCAGACAGAAAATAATCCCCTCTCAATTCTGGGACATCAATTGTATTAATAGGTTGTATAGTTGCAAAATAATTCAACATATATGCTTATCCTTAAAATTTGAGACAAATAAAAAAATGTTTCATGCTTTACCAATGTAAGTCATGCTTATAAAATTATGAATTTAATGACATAAAATTTGCCTGTGGGCTAAAATTTTAATTCAATTAAATTCGCATAAACATTATGATAAAACTATCAAGTTATATTTCTTGATCCCTGTGGGCAAATCAAAAAAATATAATTTTAATATTTTATCCTAATTAATCATACAAAACTATAATAGAAATTCCTGTGGGATGATATCTATTATATTATATATGACTAATTACAATTAATATCATCTACCTTATGTGATCTAAAGATAGAGTCTTAGTATATAATTTAAATAATTAAAGTTGTTGTGACTAGACTTTAATTAATTAAATTATAAAGATCACTAAATATTATTTAATTTCCAAAATTAATTTTACTGTAATCAACCATAAACAATAAAATTAAATAATCAATCGTTTAGATTAATCAACTTAATATTACATGTATAGAGAAACATAAATTAATACATGTAATAACAGAATAACAATAAGTCATGTGAACATACATCACAAAATTGTCATTAGTTCAATTGGTAAAATGCTTTATAACCATTTATTTGGTTACGGGAACCCCATCTAATGCATTTCATTTTATTTTGAATTCTTGAATTGCCAAGTCATGATAGCATAAATAACAGCATTAACATAATGTCTAATGCTATTCGTACCCATATCACAACCGTTACACAAATCAAAATAAAATAATAAATAAAATAAAAATACGAATAGCAATAATAAATTACAATATTATGTCTAATTCCTTATATGATCTTTAATCAACTTAATATATAATTTTAATTAAATTATAGATATTGTGACTAATCTATAATTAATTAAAATTATAAAGATTATTTAGACATAAAACTTAATTATATGAGAATAAATTATATTATACACCTCAAGATCAAGATATAATATAATGATAAATAAAATTCTCATACATAATTGCATAATTGAAACATAATATTATGCATTTGATTTAATATAGATGCATAGAATAAACTTTTCCATAATATATTCATGCATAAAATAAATCAAAATTCTATAAATTCCAAAATTGAACAGGAACGCATAAACATATAACATACAAATAAAACAACAAAATATCAAATAGTTTCATGCGGCTTAGTGGTTTATGTGAGTATCATTTAAGCGAAACTCATGGGTTCAAACATCCACCAACGCTAAAAGCTTTCTTTTTATTTATTTATTACTATTCATCATCTTCAACATTGAGCTGGGTCACTTTGACCCAATTGCAACCCACGGACCCGAATTAAAATCCAATGATTTTTCAGCCTTTTTCAACACCGAAATCCATGTTTTAATTTACATAAACTTTAGAAACTCAATTTCCATATGATTCCAAAGCTTCTTAATAATTAAAACATTCAAATAAAATACTCATATTTTAATAAAATAATATTTCACATATATGAGTGTTAAACAAAGCAAGGCAAAGGCAATAAACGGGCTCTGATACCAAATGTAAGAAAACTAAATAATCCAATCATGCATAAACAACATAAGCAATTAGATTAAGTGTGGAAAAATTAAGATCATAAATACCTTTCGCCATTGCTCACGGTTTTGAGTCTTTGGATTGCACTGAAGATCTCTCTTGAGTCTTCTAAACTCTGATTCTAAAGCACTAGATGGTGTATATGCTGATGTATATAAAATCAATTCAGGGACCCAAGAAGGCTGTAGACACACTTATTTATAGACCCCTTGCCATCAAAGGGTCAGTTACGGTGTGCTAAAAGAAGAGACTTTAATGTTACAAAAAAATAGGGGATGTGGGTAGTGGTTAGTTTCCTGAATTATTGTTGACCACTATCAGGTTGGTTACAGATATTTTGTAATTTCAAAATAACAACCAACACATAATTGTTTCTTTGTTCAATTCTTTGTTTGTCACTTTGCCTTTTCTGGAGTGTTAGGTGAGCTCCAGTTTCTTGGACAAGCTCTTTTTGACTACCTTTTCTAGCTTTAGTATAAGTAAACAAGCAATATTTTTGTGGAAATATAAAATTTATGCTACTGTTTGGTGCATTTGACTGTTAACACATCTTTTAAGTAAACAAGCTCTTTGAATGAAGTAATGTCTTAGTCATTTGATTTCCACTTGATGTAACACTTTATGCTTTTGATCTTTTTAGAGGGATTGGGAACCTCTATTGATTTTTCATCTTTTTTCTCCCAAGAGGAACTCTTTTTCTCCCAGCTTTTTGTAAAAATCTTATATTTTTTTCTTTTTGTATAAAAAAAATATGCCAACCAGTTAGGCTAGAACTGCTACTTTCCAAATCTGAATTGATGTTTCTTGCAGAATGTTAATACTTAATACACAAATTATTTTCGTAAGTGCAAATTCTGAACATTTCAATTTTTGTATGTTGACTGGCATATTTTGTTGGGCTTGTTTTCGTAATACACAGATATACAGATGCAGCATCTTTCATGTTGAGATTGGGCTTGGCAGCTGACAAGTGTAATGCTACCAATAGCCAGTGCAAGGTTTGGAATATTTTGATTTTGTATTTTGTATTTTAACCTTTTAAGTCATTTCTTATATAACCAAGGACTTGAAAGCAAAAGAATTGGCTATAAGTTGGCCTTCTGAGCGAATATGCTTGAACTTTTTAAACAATATGGCAATAAGTAGTGAAGACTCTGATGTTGGTAGTTTTTTCCTGTTTGCTTTATTGTATTTTTCCTGTTTGGAAGGCTAGGTTAACAATACCTATTCATAGCGGCACTAATTAAGCCTGTGAAACTGGAGGTTTGAAGTTGCATCTATAGAAAGCGGAGCTCAGGGGTAGTACCTTTTAAGTTGATATTGATTTGGTCATTGTTGGAGGGTTGAAGCAATGCATTTGCTGTCAAAATAATTAAGGATTATATGAACTGGTTTGTTAAAGTGGTAAATAAAAAAATATATGGAGGTTGCTTAATGTGATTGTTTGATGTTATTGAGGAAACTATTAATCTTGTGGGGAATTTTCTTTTTGCTATCTTTCAGATTTGTTTTTCCTTATGGAGGACGTCTCTTCCTTTCTGATAATTTGGGTTTCTAAAAAAAAAAAATATAGCATTAAGTAATTAGGAAACTGTGGTGAGTATAAGTACTTAGTTTACTTTAGTGAACCAAGATAAACTGTGTTTGTCTTTATGTCATCATACATTATTAAATACAGCTATAGGGTCAGCTTATGTATTGAACTATTGTAAGTAATGATTTAAATGCGTTTTATGTGTCACATCTCCTTAGTTTATAGTGCACCCAAAATAAACTGTATTTGTGTCTTTATGTCAACAATCAACAGATAGTACTATTAAATATAGAGCTATAGGGTCAATTTATTTATTGAGCCATTGTGAGTAATGATTTAAATATATTTCTTTGTGTCACATCTCTGTTTTCTCATTCTCTCCCTAAAACTCTGGTTTCTGAAGAAATTTCATCCTAAAATAAGTATAACCTAGCGGTGCACTTATGCAGTGAGTTAAGGAAATCTTTACCAAGCCCAAGTAACTTTTTTTAAGAAAGAAGAGAATGATACAGTAGAAGAGGATAAGAAATCCTAGAGGGAAAAAGAAAGAGTACAAAATAAAGAATAAAAGGAAACAAAAAAAAAGAAAGAAGAAAAACAAGCTCTTTTTTAATTCAAAATTATATTGTTTGAAACTCTGCCTATGTTGTGCTTAGTATTCTTCCACATTTTTACATGACCAGTTCAAAGCCTAGATACAAGAGGAGAGTTGTGTCACACAGTTGAAGGCAAACATAAAACTATGTTTAGTGTTTATGATGTGGATAAATATTTTATTTCAGTCCCCTAATGACTGACATTTTTATAATAGTGTATAGCTGCTGCATCATTGATTCATTGTTACACTGATAGTGGAGAAACGTTTCTATATGTTTGGGAATCGTGTGCTGAAATTGATTTATTTTTTTATTGTGATAAACATTCTCTCATATATCTTATCATAAATGCAGGCATATCTTAATGCAATTGTTATCTACCTTTATGCCCATGACTTTAACCAAGCTGAGAAGTGTTATAATGACTGTTCTCAGTAAGTTTCTGGCTCCTCCTTATTATGCTATCATGTTCCTGCAAACTCAACCAACATGATGTGATAAGTGGATCATTATAAAACTTCTTTGTGAATTGAACTCATCATCATTATTATTGCTGTTGTTATTGTCCCTGTTATTAGCTTTGCTTCTTTTGATTTCCAGCTCTAATTTTCTCTTGTTCCAAAAATATCATATTCATAGTATAAATCATGTGGTAAAATTTGTGCTTTTAAGATTGAGAGTTCTTTGTAATTTGTCTTCTACTACTTTGAATTGATTATTCATAATGATGAATAAATGGGTATAAATGCTTGTGGTGTCTCTAGGATTGATGCTTTTCTGAGAAGTGACCAGAATAGTTGCGCTAGCAAGCTACTTGCTGCCTACACAGATGGAGATGTTGAAGAAATCAAACGTATTGCTCAGTCGAGTGTTATTTCACATCTTGACCATGTGGTAAGTGATTTAGTATATAAGTAAGTTCTTTTGGAACGTGGGTCAAGTAAAACACAATGAATACAATATAAGCTAGCCATAGAAACTTGTGTGGATTTGTTGTTGTCATGTGTTAGGTCTTCCTCTTATCAAATCCATATCCAAGATTTTACCCAGTTTTTTACTGTTCAGTTTGTTTCAAGGGTTACTTGCTAGCTACAGTGATTTGTTAATCTTGTTGCCTTGTACATTAGTGCTTGGCTTAAAACCTCTTATCCCTCCAAAGCATAATTTGTAGTAGCATAGTGTCATTAAACTTGTTTTAAAGCATAACCAGATTACCAGAGCCAAAGCATCTAGTGTTTATCCTTGAGCAGCGGTAAATGTAAGGGCAAAAACACAGCTATTCTGAAAATTCCCGTCATGCCTCCAGAAATTATCTTATAAACTCTACTCAAGCAATTCTGAGGAATAAGACCGTCTTGCTGTGTTTCACGCTACCTCAATTCTTGACATACTTTCATGATGACTCAGAGCTCAGGATTGCATCTTTTACTGTTTCACACAAATTATCAGTTCAGTGGCCATCTTCATAACAAGAAAACCTTACTGTTTAAGAAGCTTCCCACGTTTTCAGCTGTTGTTTCCTTGTAAGCTTTTAAAAGTCCTGTTTTTCTAACCTGCCCCTTCTTGAAATTTTTATGCAACATATCCAATCTTCAACCAGTAACTACTGATGCTATTTATTGATGGGTTTATATATATTTGGACTCGATTTTGTATGACACTTTGGAGTGCATTGTCTGCAGATCATTAAGCTTGCGAGGAAACTTCCAACAGGCGATGTGAGTTCATTGAAGGCTGACAACAAGGCTGAAGATGAAGAGGAGCCACTCGATGAAAATGACCTCACTTAACCTGGCTCTTTTTCTATCTGTGTCTATTTAATAGGAGTGTTGATGAACCCATTTCAATTTGATGAGTGAATTGAATTGATCAGTTATATATTGGTTTTTGTATAAAAAAAACAGTTTGTTCTTTTGTGATACATGTGCAATGCAGGTAATAAGAGGAGCGCTGTTGTTTATTCGATTGAGATATGTCACTTGGATGTACTTATTGATAAGCTTATTTTTTTGGTGATGGCTAAGTATTTGGCACAATTTTAGTGTATTATGAAATTTACAACCTTTACTGGTGATTAGGGAAGGCTATCGAATTAAAAGCTCGATAACACATTAAAATATAGGCTCAACTCAAGTTTTAGGACATTTATCTTTTAATTTTAATATTTCAAATAAGATTCAATGATTAATAGTATTTATTATTCTCATATTTTACAATAATAATAAAAATTCATCTCTTTCTCTCAAAATCAACTCTAGCATATCATTGTGACTTTGCTTTTATTTCTTTTTTTTTTTTCTTTGTGAGAGAGAGATAACAAGTGACATTACATTTGTCACGTGTCTGAAATAAAATTTAGTATATTTTAAAACTATTATGATATTCTTATACCTCTTTTCTTACATGTCCTTTTAAAACTTTCATCTAAGCAATTTTTGCGAAAATACGAAACATTTTCCAATTAGAATTTATTTTATGTAATTTTTTATACTTCTATATAATATTATTTTCATTTATGTCCAAAAACGATATTATTTTCATTTAGGTAACTTAATTTTTTTATTCAAATATTTCTAAATTTTTTATAAATAAATCCCATGAGAATTTCACCTTTCAATGATTTATGATATCAAGTTGTTCATTCTCTTGCAAGAAATCTTATGTCCAATCCATTTTGTCTCTTATGCGCGTATACTTATGTCGACCCTTTTCATGTATTTTCAATTAATCCAGAACAATAATAGGTCCACTCTTTTCAAGGATGATTTCTTCATAGTCAAGGGGATTCCAATTGCCCAAATAAGGTTGAATGATGTTTTTGATTTTGTACTCGTTATCTACATACTGGTACGAGCTAATGTGTATATGGGCACACACTGCGATGACGTGGGAACAAGGATATTTGTATCTTGAAAAACTCCCCACTCGTAGTAACGTTTGTTCAATATAACAGACAATGTTTTTCCTCCTTGTTGTGTGGCATGATAGAACGACTCCTCAACATCAAATTTTGTCATTCTTATATTTTATCTTTTAACGTGAAAAGCACAAGCTTCAAGGTGATTTTTTTCAAGGGTATCTAGCAACCTCTTACAGTAGTGCCGACCCTCATCGTATTCTGCTAGAGCTTGAACACCTCTTCGCACAAAATACTAAACCAATCTATCGTGTGTGACCTTAACCAAAGCAGTTATGGACATTTCGTGCACCTTTGAAGATCTTATTGACTGGCTCTGACATATTGATTGTCATATGGCCATATTGGCAACAACCCTAGTCATGTGCCAAGCTCATTTTTTCTTTTAAAATGCCCCCAATCCAATGCGTAATTTCCTCATCAATCTCCTTAAATCTTAAATTTTTGAATCCTCTGTTCAAACCGAGCAAGCATGTTGTATAACTTATAGAAAAAGTGGAAGCAAATAATAATGTGTTGAGCACTAATTAGATATAATATAATGATGAAGAAGTACCTAATTTGATTAGTTCTTCTTTTAACTTTTGTCCATTTTTCAGTCTTGTGAGACAACGAAGCTCTCATTCTCCAAGGACATCCTGCTTCACTTCTTGGACAATTTAATTCAAATGTTGTTGGCCTAATTTCAATAGTCTCGAACGATTGATGCACATTCATTGAGTAAGCAACTACAATAGTGTGGACAACCTGTGTTCAATGGAAACGTAACCCTATGTAGAACTCACAATCAATCTTCCATGAACTAGGTACATCCAAGCCTAGGACATCCATCTCTTGGTCAAGATGATCTCAATTCATGTTGGAAAAATGTGACGATGAACCCCATAGAGGTTGTTGTGTTTGACTTGTGAATCCAAAAAAAATAATAGTAAACAATTGCAATTTGTTAAATCGAAAGTAAGTAAACTAATATTATTGTTTATGGGGTCGTTGTTAATTAATGGGGTCGACACCCTCATCTTTCGTGTCAAAAGAATTTTCTTTTGGAATTCCAACATCCTCACCTCCATTATCCTCATCGGAGTCATCATGGCCACCATGAACATCATCTTCATGTTGATACTCATCACCAAAATTTGTGATGTGTTGGTGCATGTTTGTGCTAACATGTGGAGGAAAAACATTGTCATTACTAGGTGTTGTGGAACAGTTCGACCAATTCACCGTGGCAATCGAGGTTGACAAGCTACCAGCTTGGCCAATGTCGACCATTACAATAAATAAAAGCAATAACAAAAATCATTGTCAAAAACCAAAGCATTGTTAAAAATGAGTAAAGTATCAGTTACACTAACAATGCAAATGAAGAGGGAGAAATGGAGTAGATATTCTCTTTTTCGTTCACAACCCTCAAATATATAGTAAAAAACTGTAAAATTTTGTTTCAGTAACATTTTGTTTTGTAAAGTAATTATTTTAAAATTAAATAATAGAAGGACATTGGGGTGGCACTTCCTATGAAAATTACTGAAGGAAAACCAAGGGTGGCACCTCTTATGTACCTTGCAGCCCACGAGGTTATAATATAATATATAATATTGGAGAAGTAGCACAGGGTGGTGCCTCTTGTTTCACGACTCTGCAACCTATTTTCCATAACATACTGTGCAATTTAGTAGTAGTTATTTTGTTGTAGCACGCGTGAACTGTAACGCCTGGCCACTTGCAGGATCAATGACTGTCCCCACATACTAACACAAGACTTTTCAGCGTGCTTTGTCCTCACTCATACACTTCTTGAGAAACTTCCCAGGTGGTCACCCATCCCAGAATTGCTCCAAGTCAAGCACGCTTAACTGTGGAGTTCTTAAGTTATGGACTACCGAAAAATAGATGCACATTGTTGGTATAAGTAGTACCTATTATTTCCTTTAAGTTATTCTCAACTGTACAGTCTCATACCTGCACAACCTCTGGATCCCTCTCGTTCAGGTGTGTATTCGATTCAATCATGTACCCCTCCCGCTGGAAGCCTGCCAGGAGCCGCTCCTTGTTCGTGCCTCATTGCATCGACGATCACTCCCCGTCCTTGTCAGCGCCCGAAATGTTACATGAACTCATGTAACAGTGCCATAGGGGAAGAGTATTGCCAAAAACACGGTATATCACTATTTTTTCATATAAACTTAGTATTATTTATATTATTATTGCATTATGAATCTACATGTAAATTTGTTCTATTCACGTTTCCTATAAATACCCTTCCATATGTCAATGAAATAATATCAACTGCAAATAAACCAAATATATTTTTGACATCCTGTTCGAGTTCAACATGGCCATGTTCGTTACGATTCATTTGAGTTAAAAAATGACGAGCAAGTGTGAACCATGTTATCAGTGTTCAACCACTATCAAAGCAAGGGACCAATAGAGTTATATGCAAAACTGTCAATTGTACATCCTTGCAAGACTATTCAAGAATTAATACAAGATTTGAATAACTCTAAACCATCGCCAAGGCATTATGTATGGCAAGACAATCGTTGGCTGATTGTTGATTGACGTCTTATTTAGTTTTTGCGGTGTTTATGAATTTTCAATGTTGTTATGTTTAGAGTTGTACCGTTCCTAATTTTGTAATTGTCTTTCTTATGGTATGCTCTTTTGAAGAGAAACATGTCTACAAATAACACAATTTATCTGTGTGGATACAAACACAATCTTTGAAATCTTAAGTTATACCCACTTTGTCCGTAATTATAAGACCATTTTTAGAAATTTGTTTGACCTTTTTTCTAATTTCTAGATGCATCAATTATTTTTTTCTCTACACACCCTTAATTATTATTTCTCCAAACATTAATGAGAAGCAATTAAGTGGATAGAGAAATAAGAAAAATGTAATTTTGTAATGATGGTATACATAATTGACATATTGAATGTGATTAACTAAATTAAATAATTTTCTTAAGGGGTGTGAATTAGTTGAAAAGGTCTTATAATTAGAGCAAGGGAGTAATTTATTTTAAAAAAAAAATTCTAAAGTGACATGCTTCCCACGAGGCATTAAAATATTTTTTTAGGGAAAACAAACCTCTGGATGGAACCTACTATTAAGCCATTAAATTAATTTTTTTAAAGGGGAAGCATACCCCTGAGTGGCGCCTCTTGTTAAGCCATTAAATTAATTTTTTAAGGGGAAGCATACCTTTGGGTGGCGCCACTTGTTGTATACAACTACAAGGCAATTTCATGTTGTGTAGCAAACTCCTGGGTAACGCCTCATGTTAATTTTGTAGCACATGACTATTTGGCAGCACCTATAATGTTAGTCCTGCACATCCCATAAGGTAGTACAAAATTATTTTAAATAGGAATAGCAATCATCACAATAACGCCTCCTTTGTATTCATTTTCCTTGCTTGTACTTTATAAATAGGTGAGCAACATAAGAACACAATAGATTGAAAATATTGATTTGTTCTGATTACTACTAGGAGATGTTACGAATTATTGGGGTTTGTATATAGTTGCCTTTGTCACAATATATCAGTGTAAACCCTAAGTCTTTAATTGTACTATTTCTTGTTAAGTATGGCTTTAATTGTACTATGTCAGGTTACACAGTACAATTAAAATGTATAAAATATTAAATTATGCATTTGTCAATTGAGATCGTGGTGCCTCCGCTCCCCACCGGATAGGTGGCTCTTCCTTCGCACACATTGTTCACTTTAGTAGTTCATCGTCTATGGATGAGACTACCACAAGTGTTCAAGTTGATTCTGGTTCGTCGAAAGCAATCACAATGACGGGTTTTTAAATTGAGATATTTTTGTTTGATGGTGTTAGCTATGTGTATCAACCTGTTTGATGGTGTTAAGTTCCATGGTGACAAGTTTTTGACGTTTTGAGTCTTGTATATGGAAAAAAATCTTAGTTGGTTTTAAAAAAAAAAAACATCTCACAAGGGTGTTTCTTGCTTCAATTTCTCCCATTAAATGCGTTAATTATGCATGAAACAATGACGATTCCATTAGTATTCATGTTGGTCAATCCAATGGTAGCATTCACACAAGCAAATCACTCTATAAATTCATTTAGAACCACCCTCAGAAACCAAAAAACATGGCATTTGATGTCACCAAAAACCATCTCACAAGGGTGTTTTCTTGCTTCAATTTCTCCCATTAAACATTTTAATTATGCATGAATTAATGACGATTCCATTAGTATTCATGTTGGTCAATCCAATGCACTACTACAACAATGGTCTTCTATGATGTTGGTTTTATGACGATTCTACAGAAATCGATGTCGTAAGTAAAGCAGTGCAATTTTTGCAAATAACTACAACCTTTTAAAGACAGTTTTATCAAAACCATCTTTGACAATGCATTAAGACATCGGTTTCTTCAAGAATCTATGTAGAATGCGAGAATACAATGTTAGTTTTAGAAAATCGTCTTCAAAAGGAATGTGAGAATACAATGTCACTGGCTCTCTCTCACTCATGTAAGATTTATCATTGTGGCTTATTTAAATAAATGTTATTTGATTTAATGAATAAAGGGCATAAAGATAATTGGTTACAAAGGGAAGTTATTAAATGATAATTATTAATAAAATAATTATCTTAAACGTATTAAAAAGATAACTGTTAAGATATGCAGTTATATTAAACGATAACTGTTAAGATATGCAGTATTAAAAGATAACTGTTGATAGGTGCAGTTATATTAAACGTAGTGGTTCAGTTTTCTAAGAAAGAAGAGAGATATCTAGAAAACTGAATACCATCATTGTCTGCCCATGAGAGTTGTATCAAATCCCTATCAAAGAAGATACAAGAAAGAAAGGGTCAAGACTCTGAGAAAGTATTCTGCCATTAAAGGATCTTCTCCAAAGACTCTATGAAAACATTCTATCAATAAAGATTTTTCGCAATTATGGACAAAGGTATGTTTATGTGAAACTCATGAATTCTCAAGATCCTTTTCATTTTTTTGATATGATTGCTATTGAACATGAAACTATAGATTAATGCTTACATGTGGTATCAGAGCATGGTTTAAGAATTTGTGATTTTCCATTACTAAGTTTTTCTTGATGCAACGATAAAGTATTATGGTAGATTTTTAATCTTAATTTTCTGCTTGTTGCGAATATTATTGATCAAATAATATTGATAGAATAATATCAAAGAATTGTTATTTCTCACTTGGTATGTCATATGTTCCAATGGATATCACGATAAAGTCCTGATGGTGTTTTCAGTTCAACATATATATATATATATATATATTAAATGCAAATTATCTTTCCTATCATTACAAGACAAAGACACATTAATGTTAGTGATGAAACGTAAACAATAATGATTGATCACTTTATTGCTCTTCCTATTCAAAATTGTACCAATGCATATTTAAAATTGTATTTGATAAAGTGTATATGCATTGAAGTGTTATGATCGAATGACTGTATATTTTGTTGACACTGAAAATTAATTATGATGTTAGAATGTGTTTGAATGTTGTTAAAATCTTATGATTTTAACATATTTTGTATTTTATGAAGTATTACAACTTTGGAATTAAGTATGGTGAATTTGTTAGTCACCAAAGTGGCCAAATTCTTGATGAATTGATTAATTCCAAACATTATGATTATGTTTCAATTACCATGACTGTGATGCTATAAATGATATAAAATTATTGTTTATGTTGTGGTATATTGAAGTTCATTATTATATGACAGTTAAGGATCAACCCAAAGGATGATTATTTGTTTTATAATAAATGAACATGAACGTTGATAATGTTGATACACTTCTAATTTTATTTGGACGTCCAAAGATGACAAATATTTTTAGTTGGGGTATGCATCATAATCAAATTATGTGAAATTTTATTAGCATCATTATAGTTGAATGTTGTGTATTAATGGATCCACAAAGATGAACATTAGTATACATTTTTATGATGTATGAATCTGTGAATTATGTTAGTGTGTGATATGTATGACTCAAAGCATTAATGTTTTAAAGGCTGTACCTTAAAGTACTTGTTGCTACACATTCGCTTTTCTCAACTATTGCAGTTTTCAATGGACTAAACTTCTCTAAATGAAAAGAGCAAATTGAATTTTACCTTGGGGTAATGGATTTGGATTTGGCTCTTAGAGAAGAGAAACCTAGTGCTATTATTGATGCAAGCACTGAGTATGAAACAGTCCATTTTAAGAACTGGGAAAGATCCAATAGATTGAGTCTGATGTATATGCGAATGAGCATTGCAAGCAACATTAAGTTAACTCTTCCACAAAC
>PYAF01002415.1:391676-403278 GCA_007407185.1 Glycine tomentella | reverse complement strand
CAATGTCCTAAGAATGAATTGGAACGAAAGGAAATGGAAGCAATTCCATATACATCATTTGTTGGGAGCCTAATGTATGCTCAGACTTGTATGAGACCAGATATTAGCTTTGCAGTTAGAATGTTGGAAAGATACCAGAGTAATCCTGGTATGAATCATTGAAAAGCTGCAAAGAAAGTTCTGAGATATTTGCAAGGCACTAAAGGTCACATGATTACTTATAGGAGGTCTAGTAACTTCTATATCATGGAAAAGTGTGAAGCAGTCTGTAACTGCTGCATCCACTATGAAAGCTGAATTTGTAGCATGCTTTGAGGCCATGGTTCAGACTAAATGGCTGCGGAACTTTATTTCAGGGCTTGAATTGGTCGACATTATTGATAAGCCGCTGAAAATTTATTGTGATAATTCCTCAGCAGTCTTCTTTTCTAAAAACGACAAGTATTCCAAACGTGCTAAACATATGGAATTGAAATACTTTGCTGTTAAAGAAGAGGTTCAAAAACATAGAGTGTCTATAGAGCATGTTAGCACTGATCTTATGATAGCTGATCCCTTGACGAAGGGATTACTGCCCAAGACATTTATTGTTCATGTCTGTAGTATGGGCATTATGTCAGCTAATGAATGTTGATCATTATTGAAATTATTGACTATTGACACTCTGAATTCAGTGATGTTTAAATTTCTGAAAATTATCCTGTTTTCAAATTTATGTATACATGCATGTATGAATGATTATTTTGAAAAACAGGATTTTGTCCTAATGAAGACATAATAGTATTATTGTGGGACAATATGATGTAAACTTCCATTAAAGTATCATATTAGGAAGAAAAGCTAATATAGTGGTACATGGAAGGAACTATGCCGAATTGATAGCAAATAACTGCCATGACTCTTATTGGTTTTATTTCTGATCATGATTTATGATGATGCCAATGTATGAAAACTTTAGCCCTATGAATGTGCATTATAATTGTCTTCATTAAATCATGAAATGAAATTTATGACATGAGCCAAGTGGGAGAATGTAAGATTTATCATTGTGGCTCATTTAAATAAATGTTATTTGATTTAATGAATAAAGGGCATAAAGATAATTGGTTACAAAGGGAAGTTATTAAAGGATAATTATTAATAAAATAATTATCTTAAACGTATTAAAAAGATAACTGTTAAGATATGCAGTTATATTAAAAGATAACTGTTGATAGGTGCAGTTATATTAAACGTAATGGTTCAGTTTTCTAAGAAAGAAGAGATATCTAGAAAATTGAATACCATCATTGTCTGCCCATGAGAGTTGTATCAAATCCCTATCAAAGAAGATACAAGAAAGAAAGGGTCAAGACTTTGAGAAAGTATTCTGCCATTAAAGGATCTTCTCCAAAGACTCTACGAAAGCATTCTACCAATAAAGATTTTTCGCAATTATGGACAAAGGCATGTTTATGTGAAACTCATGAATTCTCAAGATCCTTTTCATGTTTTTGATATGATTGCTATTGAACATGAAACTATAGATTAATGCTTACAACTCATCCTTATTGTCATCTTCTTTTTCATCTCTCTCTCCCTCCTCCCCCAGCTTTTCCTTTGCATCTGTGACCTCGATATCTGCAATATCAAGGTCTCCACCTCGTTCTCATTCGTCATTGCACTCACGTCCCCTTTCCCTCCCTCAAACACACAATTTCAAGAACCCAATGACGCAACCCTATTCGGTCCACTCCTCCAATTCCTTCACGACACTAACTCCTCTTTCTTCATCAACCTTTACCCTTACAATCTTTATCACCTCAATCCTGAAATTCCTCTCGGAATCACTTTTAACTTCTGCGACGACTTCACCATCGGGGTTCGGTATTAGAACCTCTTTGACATCATGGTCGACGTCGTCGTCTCCGCCCTCGCCGATGTCGGCTATTAGACCGTGCCGATTATTGTGACAAAAACTGGTTGGTCGAGCTCCAGCGCCGCTGCTAAAGAGCTCAACACGAATTTAGGGTACGCCGAGATATACCTCAAGGGGCTCGTGAAGCATCTTAAATCTAGAATGGGCACACATTGTTGAAAGACGACGTGATAGAGGTTTTCGTTTACAAGATGTTCGATAAGGAGGAAGGAACAACGGGGAGGAGTCGGAGGGCTCTCTACCCTAACGGAACTGCAAAGTACCACCACATCGATTTCTCGTGCTCCTCAGTTGCTTCTAGGAGTCTTCATATCGCGGTGATGATCATCATCTTTTTATTGCTTTTGGTTATTGTGTGAGTGAATTTGTTAATTCTAGTGAGGTTAATTAGTTTTTTTAGTAGTTTAGGGTTGGGGATTTGTTGATAAGTGTTGAATTTTATTCCGATTATAATAAATTAATCATGATATATAGGTAGAAACTGATAGCTTCAAGAATTAACTGTAGTCATGACTAAATTATGGGAAATAAGTTCTATTGCAAAGGTTGCACTCAAACATGGTGTGCAGCTAACTACCAATTAGAGAATGGTAGAGGAAATCAAGGTGATTCATCAAGGTGAATAAAACATAATTTGTCAAAGATTAATCTGATTCCAAACTATAGATTCTTATTTTCGAGCATATGAACACTTATCCTTATTTTATTCACATGTCATATCACTTCTTATACTAATATTTCTCTTTTTCTATTTCTTTCCCTTACTAAGTATGAATAGATTTGTGGTATGATCACATGGCCTGAGGATTTACTCTTTGTATTTTTATTTTTATTTTTTAGAGTTTGATCTATGTATTTGTATATAGTAGTAGGATTTAATTCTTATCTGTTGGGATTAAACAGGACGACTTATGAGTTGTTAGGAGTTGGAAACGAGGGTAACAATCCAGGTGTTATTAAAGAACTTAAATTTGGTTGGATGAATGGCTTCCTTTTTGTGGTTTGCTTTGTTGGTCTCTTTGTCTTGATTCCACTCAGAAATGTATACTTTACATATCCATTTTTTTTTGCTTAGTTTTGTTTTGGATGTCTATGCTGCACATCTTTTTGTGATTTGTAATATTGGATGCATATATGTAGAACTTCGTAACAACTCTGTTGAATTGTTGAAAAGGAATTGCCTATATATATATAATATTTTTCTTTTTCTGTAATCTAAATCATGATTCTTTACTTTTTATGCAAATGGTCGTTGGACAGCCACAAGTGTCATTTGTTAGTGTAAATTTAACAATAGAGACAACAATAGTTTGGCATGTATCTGAAGCAAAAAATGCACCAAATTGGCAAAAGAAATTAGGGGAGGTACTTGCATAGCATTTAACTAGTTGTGGCTATAATTCTAGCCTTCAAGGTATATTTTAAAGATCACAATTTTAAGATTATATACACCTCATTATTGTCAATTTCTATATTTCCAAATTCTCATCATCTCTAAAGTTTATTATTAGTTGTTATTATTCATAGTTTTGTTTAATATTAGTATTTAGTGTTAATTTGTAAAGGTTTAAGTGTACTCTATGGACTGAAATTGAAGCTAGGATTTTGGTTTAAAATTCTCAAATATGTCTGAATATAAATCACCAACAACTAATCGTCCTACATAACTTCAATTTAGGAACAATATGTGCTAAGCTCTTTCTGGAGTAAGAATAAGATTTATAAGCATGGGGATACCTTTGAATTGTTTAATAGACATAACATGTAACATTGGATATTACCACATATTGTAGAGTTTCATTTGATTTACATGAAGTTGGCAGATTAAGTGTCAGGTGAAAAAGCTAGCTATTGAAGGAGTTATTTCACCATATAAATGAAAAAAGTGGTTTGTTTGGAGTCAATGTTATGCTCTCAATTCACGAGGTTCTAAGTTTTAACACATTACATTTTGTATGAGTAAACTGTTTTCAAATTTACTTGGATTTATGGCTTATTTCCTTGGATTTGAAATATACTTCTACTTTGGTACTCTTTCTAATTAACAAAATATCATGTTTCATGGTGTGCATGAAGGGGGTATTAGTTTTGAATCATGCACAATTAAACTTGTTGTGTTTAAATATATTGAAAGTTTGCATTAGTAATTCGAGTAATTGACATACACCAATCAGATTATATTCGATTATCCTTGTTTATTTCATACATAAGTTATATAAAGGTAAGAAAATAAAGGAAGAGAGAAAGTTTCTTGAAAGAAAGGATTTAGGAGCACTAATATCAACACCATGAACATACGCAATCTAAAACTTTAAAATTCCTTTGTATGTTAATTTAAATTTGTTTCCATTTTCAGGGTATGCACAATTGTATCCTAAGCCTCACTTTAAGGTATAACCAATGTCTCTTTGTTTTCTGGCCTGAGAATGTGCTCGGTGTTCTTTCTGCATGCCACAGGTTTTGTTAATTTATGTTTCTAATTTTAATTTATATGAGCAAAAAATGCCAAAATTGTAGTCAGAAGACAATGAGCTTACCTCTATTTGGGGAGATTTCTATTTTTTCACTAGCAGTACTGTTATTCTGTGTGGCATTTGCAATTTTCTAGGGGCTGCTACTTAACAAGAATCATATTCATGGACTAGCCAATATATCCTTGTAACTTTAAAGTTCTAGTACGTGCAAGATGGGTATTTCTATTGTTATTATTTCAGTTTCTAAATGCAAGCTTATATTGTTTAAGATGCTTAGAAGTTAGAATAAGAAATTTTCTTCTTTCTCAAAACTTGTCCATGAATATTGACTGTCATTGGAAGTCAGGAACTTTGTATGAAGAACTACAACAGAAGTTGTAGTGGTTTTTAGTCTAGGTCTTTGTAGTGTTTATTTTTGGACGATTCCTATTTCACTTTCACACACATTTAACTGAATTCACTTATATACATACATAGATGTGCACACACACACCCACACACACACACTGGCACATCTAAGTGTAAGTATGTTAGAGAAATTACAAAAAACATATATTATTGGTATAACAAGTCATATAGTTTAGGTACAATGTATTTATCAAGTGGTTTATTATGTTAACAAGTGACTATTCATTAACCATTCTTTCAGTGTTGTTAACTACCTGAGTGGTTAGTAGTTCATAAACTACAAATATTTTTACTAATATTTCGTTGTAATTTACCCTATTCCTAATCTTCAAATTAGTTGTTGTCAAATAATTAAATAATAATGTCTGAGTGTAAATATGCATTTATGAGCCAAATATGGAATTGAGATCTTGGTTGGTTCCATAGTGGGCTTTCTGAAGTATTGATCTTGAAGCTGGATTGTTATCTCAATTTTGTTTGACACCATTAGTTGATGCTATATTGTCTGATCTTTCATTGCATGCTATTCACTTGAAATTTGGCTTTGTTCTTCACAGGGCATTTGTTTGATGATAACAGTCTTGCAGTTGGCTCAATTACCTAATATTAAGGTAGCCAAATGGATTCTTTATGTCTACAATCAAATAATCAATTAATCATTCTTCTTTTACCCACTTTGTTATGTGTATATTAAAACAGCTATAATAATTTCTCATGCATCTAATATAATAGGTTGCAACTGTACTCCTTTGTCATGCTTTTGTCTAATTTTATAATTTTTTTATGATTTCACTTGTTTTCACATCTAAGTACAAAAATACTACATTGTTAGTTTATTTTTTTATTATAAAAAATTTGTATGGAAAACAATGAATTTTAAAAGTGAAACAAAAAACCCAAAAATATTTTTTAAAAATAACACTTTCTAAAACAGTTCCATTTGGAGCTTTCCAATTTTTATTTATATATCTCCTTTGACTATCAAAAACCATTGCTATACTCTTGTTTATTTTTAAAACCTTATTCAAAGGACTCAACATTGCACATGTAAAGAGCCATTTATAGGTATATTCATTATAAACAATTTCAATATATACAACTTAATGGGTTTAATTGTTTGCTTGATTGTAATCCAGCTAGATACAGGTCTTTTTGCAAAATAATTTATTATTTATACCTTTGTGTAACGCCTTCATTATATTTTTTGAATTCATATGTATTGAAGTAAAAAGCTTGAACTCGAATACTCTTCATAAGGTGTGACACCACCCATGTGGCAGATTTGTTCTTCAAAAATATAGCGAGACTTCATGGGATGCCCCAAAGTATTGTTTTCGATAGGGACTCTAAGTTCCTTAGCCATTTTTGGAGGACCCTTTGGAATGAATTGGGTACTAAGCTCCTTTTCTCCACCACTTGCCACCCACAAACAGATGGGCAAATCGAAGTTGTGAACCGGACTCTTTCAGCCTTGTTGAGGTCAATCATCAAGAAAAATGTTAAAAGACTATGTGGCTGAAGTCCCACATTGGAAAGAAAGAGGAGAGAGACACCAATTTTTTGCTATAAATAGTCATTCATTTGTCTTATGTACTCACCTTGGAATTGAATAAAAACTTTGCACTTTTCAAAGTGTGAGAGAAAGTTCATCTTGGGTTCTTAATTGGACCAAACATTGGTTCTTATCAAAGGTTTCTATAATCTTTAAGGCGAATCCCCACGGGACTTATCACTCTTCATAAGGTGTGACGTCTTCTTCCATTTCTTGTCTTTTTCGCCATTTTTATTTTAATTTTTTTAACATTTTGTTCGTGTTGAATTCGTTATTTTTGTGCTGCACTTTTCTTCATATTATCTTTATCTTTGTTTCACTTTGTCAAACACTTGGCGTGCACCTTTTTCTTTCCAAGAGAATTTTTCCTTTGTTATAACAAGAAACCTTTTCGAGGACGATTTGTAAAACAATGAACCCCCGTATTGGTTCTGGCCAAGGTAAATTTATACTTCACAGGTTGGTTATGTTATATTATCATGCGTTGTAATTTGGAAGTTGATGCAGCACATTAAATTTGGTGTCCATGCATTGTATTAGTGAATTCAAACTTCAAAATACGATTAATATGATTGTTATTGGAAATTCAAATGTTGTTTTTGAATATGCCCAGCTGCCAATATTGTTATAGATGTAAGTGTGTGTGTGTGTGTGTGTGTGTGTATAAAGAAAGAGAGAGAGAGAGAGAGTGAAAGAGTGTTATAATATTTTGGAATGAGAGAATACTTTTCATTACATTGGTCAACAGAAGTGAACAATATTTATATGAGAGTACGTAGGATGCTTGCAGTGGAAGCTTAGTTGTTTGATACAACTATCAAAAAGCTTTAGAGAATTCAAACAAAATCCTAATGAGCTTTAAATCACTAAACTAACTACTTATGTTTCTGTTTTTAAATAGTAACAAATGGAAAAAGTTGCTAATAAGATGTGACACCTATGCGAATTATCAACACAGACATATTGGAATGGTGGTTGTTAGGTCCATATTATAATGGTGATGCTGAAAATTGGAGAAAAGGTTTTGTAAGATAATTAGAGATTCAAAGTAAGAAAGACTATGTAAAAATTGCCCCCAACTTGTGAAATATTGACAACATATTTTGTCATTGTCATAATTATATGGTTTAAACTTTAAATTCATTTTTCATCCCTATTTTATTTTATTTTATTATGTTGAGGAGGGCTAAGCTCGAAGGAAAAAAAAAAGGCTAGACAGGAACAAATCTAGGAGATGAGAGCCCCAAAGCATTCCTCAATAGGAGGAGCTGACATGGAGTTGGGGGGGATCCAAAATAACATGCAGACCTATGGGCTTAGATGAGCAACATTTGCCATCCAATCAACATTTTCATCCCTATATTTCATCTTAATTTTGGTAAAAGGATACATCCTATTCTCTCAATACATATATAATTGTCCTAAGTCTGTCATATTTTGTGATGTTGATACATCCTTAAGACTTCCTGATTCCTTAATCATATGTGAGTAAAGCTCTAATTTTATGGCTTAAGACCTTTGTTTAGATGTATCATTTTTTCCTGTTGGCAGCTAGCATGTAGTTTCCTAACCTGTATATTATCTTCCATGAAAAGTTGATGGCCCAAGTCCCCATGTTTAATTATTAGACTTCATTGTTGCTGCTTATATCAATAATTCAATAGTCTATATATATATATATATATATATATATGCCTTTTCTCGGTATAGTTTTTATGTCAAGCTCTCTACTTTTCTTTACCTATGCTGGAAAGAGATGGATTGCATTTGCACTCTTCAATTTTATGTTAATTTTTCAAAAATGCTACTTTCTAAGTCGGTTCTATGAAAAACTGTCCTAGAAAGTGAATTTCAAAAAATCATCCTCAAATCCTCATTTTTTTTACATTTTTAAAAGAAAAAAAAAGATATTCTAAGACAATTTCTATGAAAACCGATGTAGAATCCAAGATTTTAAGTCGGTTCAAAAAGCGTCGTAGAAAGTGTTGACTTTCCACGACAATAGCTTCAAAGACGGTTCAAAATCTTTGTGGAAAGGGTGTTATAGCCGTCTTTGAAATCCTTTTTTGTAGTTGTTATGGTAGAATTCATGCGGTGCAAATCGTTCCATAATTCATTTAAAACCACCCTAAAAAACCAGAAAAACATGGCATTTGATGTCTCTCACGAGAGTGTTTTCTTGCTTCAATTTCTCCCATTAAATGTGATAGTTATGCATGAAATAATGACGATTCCATTAGTATTCATGTCGGTCAATCCAATGGTAGCATTCATGCGGTGCAAGTCACTCTATAAATTCGTTTAAAACCACCCTCAAAAACCATAAAAATGGGCCATTTTATACACGTGTAGGAGCAAAAATGCTAGTTTACTATTAAAAAACATGCAATTTTATTAAATAGAGTAACCAAATAATATCAGTATAATTATTTTATAAAAAAAATTTAGTTATTATTATTTTACATTAATACACATGATATTTTACTTATCTTTTAGTTAAGAATCAAGGATAATTATGTTATTTAATATCAAGCACAAATATTTTATAAGAGAAACATTGTCAATCCATACAAATGCAAATAAAGTTAGTTCGATACTTAAAAATCAAGAAATGACTAATCATCCTCATCAGGATACACTTGGTTCAAGTCTACTGCCAAATCTTGAGCAATTTCTTGATATATTTGAAAAGGACCACCAGTTGAAAACATAGGCATGGGGGAAAATATGTTAGGTGATCGATCCTAGTTTGAATGGAACGATGGAGGGGTATCAGGAGTTACTAAGATAGGATCATACGACATAGGATCGAAATCCAAGAATGGATATGTGGTACGGGAGGGTTGCGCAACATAAGGTTGCAAAACATAAAATTGTTCATTGTGATAGGAACCCGATGCATGTCCTTCTGACCCCGATGACTATTGGGAGTTATACGTGAGCTAAGTAAAAATGCCAAAAGGTTAAGAAGGAGTCACTAAAAGCGTTCCATCACTAGGTGCAATCAGAAGTGGTGGAAACTGCAAGGCATCGTGTTCTAGCAAACTTCTTCGTTGATGAAGTATGCATCCTTCCCTACAACCCGCGCCAGTATCGACATTATCTGATGGCTGTGGAAAATGATGCATTGGTGGAGGGGCTTGTTGTGTTCGCATGGTTATGCGGTCCATTTCATTCATAGCTTGCAATACATTTGCAACACAACTTCTAACTTCATCTACAATGTTACCTTGTTGGTGTTATGGAGTCAAAATGTGATACATTAGCTCTCTCATATCAACCTGCAAGAAACATAACAATGTAAAAAATAAATTTTAATTTTTCCATTTGATGCATACTAAACCTAAACATCGCATAATTTTAACTAAATATATACTTATAGCATAACCCACCCTTGCTCTTTCCTTGCTGATCCACCGTCTTGTTCGAGCTCGATACCATTCCATATACTCTAAATGAAATGACAAGTGTAGTGTAGCACCATCAGCAACATCAGCAGAATACACCATATCATGTCTTGAATTCCAAATATCTATCCAAACTCAATGTGCACGACCTTAATCTTTTGTCTGCTTTCCTTTCTGATTGACATAATGGATATTATCATGTTGTAGTGGTGGCGTCGGAATATGTTGTTGCATGTTAAACTGCCAAAGGACACGGTCCGATTGATGCCACTCAACAATGTGGTAGCAAATTAATGGCACAATGACTCTCCAAATTTCATGACCACGCACTCAAACAAATGGAAACCTTAGAAAGTGCTATGTGTACGGGTCCCATGCAATCTATAACATAACCAAAAATAATATAACATTACAAAATTAATAACATAATAAATCTACATAAAATATTATAACTACTTGCATCATCACTCATCATCATGTCCATCTTTAATCAATAAATTTCTATTCATTCACACCACTTGCAACTGGTGAAATTGGGCTTTTGACCTCTCTTGTACCTATATTTAGAAATGCTATCAAGGTTTTGTATACTGTAACAAAACCACGATGGAATGAATCTTTATTGTGTAGACACTTACAGTGCACCGAGGGGGAAACCTACAGGTGGTTGCTGATAATTAAATGGTGCCATGAAAGGAAATCTTTCCCATGCCCACAACTATACCAATACACATACTCCCTCTATTTCAACGACTTCATAAGAAGTTGCCTTACACACCTCACGATAAACATAACTAAGCAAGGTGGATCCCCAACTATACCCCCCATATCGTTGAAGATCTGCAAGCAAAGGAAGATACCTCAATGGTGCATATATCTCAGAATGGTCAGTAAACAACTAGCCTCCAAACAAGAGTAAAATATAAAGCATGTGTATATCACTCCAACTACAACTAACTGTGTGCATGGTCCTCGATGCTGTTAAAATGTTGTCTAAGTCATTTCATCTTCACCCTACCCCCTTTATGTCTGGATAAACTAGAGTTACTCCCAACAACTCCTGGCATACTTTACCCTAGTTATGAACACCACCGCTAGTCACCGCTTCACCATCTATAGGTAAACCTAACAAAATACTCACATCCTACAGTATGATTGTGCACCAACTGGCATGTGAAACATTTGGGTCTCTAGCCTCCAATGCTCAACAAGTGTTTACATGAAGTGATTATCATAAAGGAAAAAAAGGATTTGTACAATGGCAAGAAAACCAGCTTGCTCTAATAAATCCTTGATTTGAACTAGAACGATTGTATGTTCAAATTGTTCCTCATTTTGTTGTTACCTTGATGACCTTGGCCTTGTTGCCATTGGCCTTTCCTAGCTCGTAAAACACAAACTGGTTAGTCGTTCCAAACATATTGTGACACATGTGTCTTCTGCAAACGTAGCAGAGACTCATCACGTGGATCAGGATGAACTTCTATAATGTCTGCCATAATACAAATATTTTCAATCCTAAAATTTCATCCAAAGAAAATAATAAATAATATTTTATGGCATAAATTGGCTACACACAAAATATTTTTACAAATATATTTCATTTTCTAAAAACAATAAAATGGAAACAATAATTTTCTATTAAATTTTTTTGCAACTATATTTTTATACAAACATTCAACTATATTCTCCTAATGAAATATGAACCAAAAAATTAATAACACAAAATAATAAATTATTTTTATACAAACATTCAACAAAAAAATTTCCAACATCATTTTCTACAAACTAAAAAATAATAAAATATTTGTCACTGTATTCTCCTAATTAAATATGACCTAAG
>PYAF01002415.1:364004-387372 GCA_007407185.1 Glycine tomentella | reverse complement strand
CCTGGGATTATTCTTTAAGTTAAATCTAGCATTGCAGTATCGTATTATGTGAACTTCTGGGAAAAGAATTTGAGAAAATGTTTTGGAAAAATTTAATCACGATTTCTATACTATGTTTCCAAAACTGATTTTAATAAGTCTTCCGCTGAAAACTCTAGTACCAAGATGAGTAACAACCGGAGTACTACGGGGTGTTACAATAAAAAGGAAAGAAAACATAAAAGAGGAAAAAATATATAAAAAGGAAAGAAAGCATAATAAAAATAAAATGAAAAAAAGAGATAACAGAAAAAGAAGAAAAGGAAAGGAAGATGATAAATAAAAAAATAATAATAAAAAGGAAAAGAATAAAGAGGAAGAGAGAAAGAACACTATAAAAGGAAGATGTATGAACACAAAGGAGAAAAAGAAAATACAAATCCCAAGAGAACAAAAGGAGTCAAAAAAAGTTATTTCATTTGGTAAATAAGTGAAAGAGAAGAGTTTTAGGTATTCCCTCATTCCTTTCTTTTTCCCTTTTTTTCTCTTTCTTCTTCATGTTGTTATTCTTTTAAAATAATATAAACTGCTATTTGCAGCCTAGTGCTTTTACACATGTATCCCCTACCATGTTGAGTTGAACCCATTTTTGTTAAATCTAAAAAATGAAATAAAAAAAACATAAACTACTATTTCGGTTGTTAATGTTGTGCAATGTGTTGTGTGCATCTCATTGAAAATGTAATAGTGATTTACTTTACGCGATTGCCATTGATACTTGATATTGTTTGTGATTGACGCACAGAAAAATTATGGGGAAGAGTGTTATTACAATTGATGCTTATTTTAAGAGAAAGAATAGCGAGTCTTTGCCATTGTCTACTCCTAATGTTGAATTGTTGAATACCAAGATTCCTTCTTCAAACTCTCCTAGAATTGAAAATAAAGAGGTAGTTAAAGAAGTTGATCTTGCTTTATTGAAACTACTCGTTGGAGCACTCATTACAATTCAATATGTAGTTTGTTTAAAATGTTTAAAGTTATATGTGAAGTTCTTGAAAATATTTATAATGAAGGAAAGACAACATCACATCGTGGAGATGCAGATAATGCATACTCATCATTGACATCTTTTAATTTTGTCATCATATTGCACCTTATGAAGGAAATTATGGGTATTACTGAAGTCCTTTGTCAAACTTTGCAACGAAAGTCTCAAGATATTTTAAATGTTTTACATTTGGTTTCAACTACAAAAGAGTTACTTCAAAAACAGGTTGGGATGTTTTCTTGGTTCATGTTCAAGAATTTTGCATAAAACATGACATTGACATTCCAGATATGAGTGCAAAATACGTTGGAAGGAGAGGTTGTGCTGGAAATGAACAAGGTGATTTTTCTACTGAAAAATTTTATAGGGTAAATATCTTTTGTGCTATAATTGATTATCAATTACAAGAATTAAATAGCAGGTTCAATGATAATACTGTTGAATTACTTGCTTTAAACATGATTTTAGATCCAAGAAACAAGTACAAGCATTTAACAGTGATGATATTTGCAAACTTGTTGATAAATTTTATTCTAGATATTTCATGTAACAGGAAAAATTGCATTTGAAGATGGAGTTACAACATTTTGAGCTTGACATTCGTAAACATCTAGATTTGATTAATTTATCAACTACATCTGAATTATGTCAAGGGCTAGCAAGAACTGAAAAGTCCATCATTTACCCTCTTATTGATAGAGTGATTAGACTTGTACTCACTCTTCCGATTTCTATAGTAACTACTGAAAGATCTTTCTCAGCTATGAAGATAATCAAGACCAGACTTCGAAATAGAATGGAAGACCAATTTCTTGATGATTCTTTGATTACATACATTGAAAAAGAAATTATTTTGAGTTTTAGCATGAATTCAATTATAGATGATTTTAACAATATGAAAACACGTAGAGTAAAAGTCAATTGAGGTGATTTTAATTTCTATAATAGTTTTTTTTATATTAGGTTTGTATTGTCTTCAGAGTACCCCCTCTTTCAATAATTTCTGCCTCCATTACTAGTTGGCACTCAGTGAAAGAGACCAGTAATGTTAGAATTGATATAGGAAATGGTAATTTAGTGTTATATGGTTATCTGTCTGAGAGACAGAAATGTTATTTCCATATATTGGTGTTAGTGGTTGGGGTCAAATGAGAATGAGAAAAGTGAATTGTGAGCATAGGCGGATCTAGGTGGTAAGTTGGGGGGGCAGTGCCACCCTTTAATTTTTACCATTAAAATTTTAATATATCTTTAGCACTTGTTTGCAATGCTTATTAATTATTTTCAGTATTTGTTATATTCTGTCCCCCCTTAAATTTTGCTATTAAAATTTTAATATACCCTTAGTACTTCTTTATAGTGCTTGTGAATTATTTTCAGTGCTTGTTATATAATTTGCAGTGCTTATTAGTTATTTTCATTTGTAATTCATGCATTAGCACTTGTTTATAAGGTGATTAAAGTCCTTGCTCTTCATTGAAATGAGAAGTACAGTTTAACCATATGTATTTTGTAGAAATATTTTAGTCTATATTGTAACATCTCATATTCATAGATCTCAAACTCAATACTTATATCTAAACTAACTCTCATGTTGTCATCATGGTCTTTTAAAATCTCATCGCATATTACAATAAATTTCTTTAATTGTTTTATTCAATCCAGAATAATAATTTGGTCTGGTTATTTGTTTGATCCTTTAAATTTTCTTTAAAAAAAATTCGAGAGCGCTACCCTCAAATCCCGCCACTAAATGTACAGACATAAATAAATTTTCCTAAATCTGCTACTAGTGCCCTTTTGAATATTTTTCTGGGACTACTCAAGTATGAGTATTGGTAAGAGAGAAATATGTAGGGACATGTTACCTATAGTGGAAGACACATTTTGGCAAGCCAAGGAATGAAAGGTAGGGGCTCACTAAAACGGAAGTCTTGGGGGGTACTTTGAGGGCTAGGCGAGCACCTTGTGTTGGAGATTTCATCTGACCAAATTTGACAATCCCAACAACTGCTCAGCATTCCATTGATTAATGTGAAAATACGCTTGAGTTATATAGGACTGTGGATGTCCTAATTTGAGATTATTTGAGTCGATCAGTTGAAGATGAAGGCTTTTGTCATGGATAACGTATTCACTTCCAAACGGGGAGTATGGATTCATATTGCATCTAGAGGTTTAAGTTATTAGGAGTTGGGATGTTTTATGGTTAGTTAAGTTCCCCGTTATTATATAATTGACCGTAATTTTCCATCGTAAGTGATACATATATATTAAAATCATGTCACTCCTTTTTTTTATGTACTTGCTCATTGGATATGAGAAGATGATGGTCTAGCTTAGTGATCAAGAAAAATATAATTATAATACGATTTATAATGTAATAGGAACAGAAAAATAAAAGAATAAAAGCTGATAATGTGTGCAAAATTATAAATAATTCATATATCAAACAATTTGTGATATAATTCATGAACGTGGACGTCACACAGTAAAGTGAGATCCAGCATGCTAACTAAAGGCGCCAACCCAACTAACTAGCTCATATGATGGCGCGAAGACTCAAAAAGAAACGAAACCTCTCATCTACTCACTTCCACACAAACACACAAATTAAAAGAAATCAAGTAGCTAGAAACCACCCTCCTCCAAGAAAGTGAAACCCAATAAAGAAAGAAAGAAAGAACCATGCAAAACCACCACCACGACCACATTATTCCCCTTCTTCTCCTCTTCCTCACAATGGTGGGCCCCACCACTCCAACACCGCAGTCACCACCACCAACCCAGCAGCTCAACAACATCATCGACGCGCTCATAGGCGCGTCGGACTTCACGGCGTGGGTTTCGATCCTCTCCTCCGCAAACGCCACGATTCTCCCTCTCAGCGCTACGCTCTTCGTCCCACGCAACTCAACCATGGACCTCCCCCCACTGGATCCCCTCCTCCTGCCCTACCACGTGGTCCCGCAGCGCCTCCTTTTCTCCGACCTCCTCCTCCTCCCCCACCGCTCCCGCCTCCCCACCCTCCTCGCCGGAAAATCCATCTCCGTCACCGACAACTCCCCCAACAACTTCTCCCTCGACGACGTCCCCCTCACCCACCCCGACCTCTTCTCCACCCCCTCCCTCGCTGTCCACGGCGTCGTGACCTTCCTCGACTACTCCCTCTTCTCCGACGGCGTTCCCCCTCCTCCGCCGCCATACCTTCCCGTCGGCGACGCCATCGGCACCGACTGGAACCGAGGCGCGTCGTCGTCGCGCTCCCGCTGCAACGACGTCGTTTTGTTGCTCTTCTTCTGCTTCGTTCTTCCGGTGCTGCTGCTCTGAGACAATGCTTGCTAGGGTACGTACGTTGGTTAGTTCGTTCATTTTATAAACCTCAATTTTTTTTTCTTCTGAAAAAAAGAAGAAATTGCGTTAGGTTTTGGAAGATTTTGATGTGTGTTGTTACGACGAAAGGGTTGGTTTGATGCTTAGTTATGCACTTCGGCATGCACTGAATTTTTTATTTTTATTTTTATTTTTTAAGAAGAAGAAGAAGAAGAAGAAGAAATTGGGCAATCGAGGTGTTGGAAGATGATGTTAAGCGAAAGGGTTTGTTGGTTTGTTAATTTGCATGCACTGATTTTTCTTTTCTTTTTGTAATAGAATAGAATTAGAATGTTGGAATGAGGATTCAATATGAACGATTGATTGGTTGAGTGGGGACAAATCCAACGTGCAATTTTGGATGCTTCTATTCTACTCCTTCCTTCCAGATTTTTTCTTTGTAATTCAATAACGCATGTATATATATAAAGAATACTCGACATGGTTCTTCTCTTGTTTTGCTTTCATTTTTTTTCTGTCACTTTTTCCTCCTCTCTAGTACCTCTTCTTTATTGCCAGATTCTCTTGTTTGAGTGAAGGTGTCAGAAATTCATTTTAAAGTGAAATAATTTATGTTTTCATGTTTTTTATTTTAAATATAAGTTGGTATGATTCAACTTTAGTTTTTAATCCAATACAATTCAAACTGTTTCAACTTGAAACCAATTCCTAGTTAGTATTTAGCTAAAGTTAGGTTAACTTTATATTTAAAAGTTAAAACATGAAAACATACCATGGTTTATGTTTTCATGTTTTTATTTTAAATATAAGTTGGTATGATTCAACTTTTAATTTTTAATCCAATACAATTTAAACTGTTTCAACTTGAAACCAATTCCTAGTTAGTATTTAGCTAAAGTTAGGTTAACTTTATATTTAAAAGTTAAAACATGAAAACATACCATGGTTTATGTTTTCATGTTTTTATTTTAAATATAAGTTGGTATGATTCAACTTTTAATTTTTAATCCAATACAATTTAAACTGTTTCAACTTGAAACCAATTCCTAGTTAGTATTTAGCTAAAGTTAGGTTAACTTTATATTTAAACATGATGGTTTTAGACGATTCAATGTGATGAAGTCGTTTGTGTTTACTTTTATATTGGTGATCCACGTTTACTAAAATATTCAGGTCAAAATCCTTAATTTAACATGGCAGCAAGTATATTGAGCAAGGCCGTGGATAAAGGAAGACAATTAAAGTTATTGTCTTAGGCCTCTTAATTTTATTTATTTTACTTGTTATTATTTAAGCTTTTATTTAAATCCTTTTTTTATTTTCAAATTGCATTGAACAAGAATGTTCTATGACTGAAAAATTGTCCAAAAGTAAGCTAATTGTCTTAAGAAACAGTTAAAGGTGAAAACAATAAATTCCAAAATCATATACATAATTGGAAATTGAATTTGTAGCTTATTATAAGAAATTATACAATTAATTAGGAGCATGATTATTAATGTTAGAGATAGTTTTTTTTTTTACATTAAAGAGCAGAGATATTAATGCATGACTTATATGTTACTTTAATTAAAAATAACATTTATCAACACTCTCATTGTTTCTCTATCTCTTTTTCATATTTTTCAATCCTTTAATTGATATAAGATTTTTTTTAAAATATTTTATTTATATTATTTAGTGCTTCTTTATTTTATTCTTACACTTAATAATAGAAAGAAAAAAATCAAATAGAAAGTAGGAATTTTATTTTTAAAAGTTAAATTAAAAAATAAAAGTTTAAAATTAATTACTTCAATCTCAATATACATTACTCTTTGTAACGCTTCTCTTGACTCTCTCGTGCTTGATTAATTTTAGATGAAATTCATGTTCACTTTATGTTATAATGCTCTTGGTTATAAATTTTTCACGAAAATTCTTTTCACTTTGCTTGCTAATTTTTATGATTCGTAAGTAGCGTAAACGATTTTCCTTACCACGGTTCATTTATAATAATAATAATAATACAGTCCATGATACAGTCCAAAGTCAGTTACCAAAATAATACACAGACTGTCTATTACAAATTACATGTCATATGAAATTACAAATTATAGCAAATAGTTCATCAAAACTTCTTCAACAACCTTCATCTACAGCTCATGCTTTCCTGTTCCTCTGCTCGCCCAAATGAATTGGGGTCATCACAGGTGTCAACCACAGACACAAATCGGGTAAGTTTATGACAACTATAGTTTGAATAATATATATATATATATACATACACAGATGGATAAAGTCTTAATCATAAAAAGACCACACCACTTATACAGAATACAGATCATCATACATATATCCAACTATGTGATACATAAGATGCATGCTCATCTTTTTATATGATGCATGACTGAGATCTCAGGTTATTAAATCAACAGTGGCCACAGTCAAGATAGCCTCATCCCAGTGGCACACCTATCCATTCAGTCGGGGTAGGGCAGGGGCGCGTAGGAATGTTACCTCCACCTATGTGATCATCATGGTGGTGTGGTCCTCCCTGAAACACACTACCCCCCAGTTCAACACCTCTGAACGCATGGACTCGGTTTAACTATCTGACAAACAACTCCACGGATTAGCCCCCGTCAGGCATAACTCCACGGATTAACCCCCGTCAGGCATATGCGTATGAAATGCATGAAGGATTCATTTTATCGAGTCTTTAAACTTCTTTATAACTTATGGCATATGCTTTTTAATTAACACATAAAGCTTATTTTCACCATCACATAAAGCTCTATTCAACATCTAAGCATATAGCCATCGTTTAACACAATTCTTGGAATCCATAAATAATCACCATACAACACAAGGATTCGCATTATTCCATCATCAACATAACACAATTCTTCAAAATCTTATTTATTTCTCAACATCAAAATCATAAACCACCAAGCAACATGTTAATTTTATTAAAGTACATAGAATTACTCAACAACACAGGCACTTTATATATAACACATGCACCCTTTTTAACAATAATATAAAACTTTATAAAACCATGCCACACGGATTCATCACATAACTTTTG
Source organism: Glycine tomentella (assembly GCA_007407185.1). Classification (NCBI taxonomy): domain Eukaryota; kingdom Viridiplantae; phylum Streptophyta; class Magnoliopsida; order Fabales; family Fabaceae; genus Glycine; species Glycine tomentella. The sequence goes on along the minus strand of PYAF01002415.1, from coordinate 379,939 downwards.
CTTCAATTATCATGCTAATATAATTCAATCCAACAACAACGGTTCAAACCAACAACTTAGAAACATACTTTCTTCATTGAGACAAATTATCAAACACATGGAGTGTAAGCTTTGAATTCATAGAATTCTTTAAGAAAGCTACTAAACCTTATTCTTTATAAAGTTTGACATATTTCTAAAAATAATTAAACATGTTTCCAACCAATTTTAGCATCAAACTAAATACTTAAACAAAAATTTCAGCCAACATAGCAACCTATTTTAAATAATTTTTAACCAACTATTTTCTTTAAAAAAAATAGCCATACCAATTCTTATGTTTTAATTTCTTTTAACTTTCCTTCATTAAATTTACTTCTTTATTCAATACTCATTTCTTAGTTTAAAATCAAGTTACCTAGGCAAATAACCATGTAAAGAGTTTTGAGACAATTCAACAAACACCTAATCTACAAAGCCAAATGAAATCAAGCAAAGGTTAATATTCAAACTAAGCTCATCATAAACTCCCCATACCTTGTTTCCCTTGCTCTTTGGTCAGCCTTTCTTCCTTGAAATTAAATAGCCTTGCTCCTAGAATTATTGGGTCTTCAAGTGGAACTTAAGGGTGAAAGGTTTTTTGATTTTGTTTTAAGTAGAAGGTGCTTTAGAAAGGAATTAAAATGGAAGGCTTTTGGTGTATATTCTTGCACGGCTAAGCTCCTTAGGACAGCCCAAAAATTCTGGTTTCCTTCACCTGTTATAGGCTAGGTGAATTAGCTTTTCTACAAATATCTTTAAAGCCTTATGATTACCTAGCTTTTTACTTAGCTTTCTTTCATTGGCTAGCCATTCTTTTGCTTCCAAGTAGCTTGTTTCTACATTCTTCTCCTTTTCTCTTCCTTATTTCACGTAGACTCCCTCTTGGGCTGAGCTTATTTCGGTTCTTGCTCCTTGATTAGTGCAAATATCTTACTAAATTATCATTATTAACTTTCCTTGTGGTTCCACCTTATTGGCTAACATTTCTCTACCTTCCAAGTGTCCCTATTTCTTGATACTTCTCAATAATTCCCCTCCTTTCTTGGTTTGTACGTGGTCTAGCTTTCTCAAGGTGCATTCCCTTTGATTTTTATTCAAAACCGTAGGTAGCTTAGGCTTAGTCATAAAAAGTTCTGCCCAAAACCCGTGTTACAAAAATATTTGTTCTGAACTCGTTAACCGTTGGATCTTCTTAAAATTTTAAAGACATACTCCTAACCCATATATCTAACTTCTGACCGTTGGGATTGTCGAAATAATGTCCCTAGCTATTCACGTATTTTGCCAAAGGAGACAACATAAAATTTGCTTCAAATATCTTTTTAAGCATTAATTACTTTCTTTACACATGGATCAATGGAAATGGCTAGGCTTCTTAACTCTCCATATGTCTATTCTTGAATGTTCCTAAGGCTTTTCTCCCTTGATTGTGTATCACACGGCCAAGGCTTGATCTTAAATAACCAAATCAACAAATTTTCCTTTTATTACGTGTAATAACAAAATTCTAAGTTCTTATTGGTCCAATTTGCTTTTATTTAGTAAAATTACTAAACTAACTCATTAAGGATCCGATTCCTCCCATAATTAAGAGAAAACACCATAGATTATGTCTATCCTTTTTCTTATATTTTTCTGATATCTGAGGTTGTCTAGATTAAGCTCTTTTCAACCTATCTTCCAAAATCTGTAAAAATTCTATTTTAGGATTTTCTACCTTCCACCTTGCTGATACTTGGTTATCTAAAAGTATTTTATCCTATAGTCAGGTTCCCACAAATTTCTGAAGTCATTTTGGTCATTTTTGACCTAAGGGTATTTTTGTAATTTTACTACTCACTCCAGGGGCAAAATCGTCATTTTAAAAAATGTTCAGGATCTCTCTGTAATTGCCACTTTAAGGGTATTTATAACATTTTTTCTTTAACATGTCTTTACTGGACTTCCTAGGGCAATTTGGTTATTAATAAAATATTCAGGGGTATTTTGGTCATTTATTGCCTCTGGGACCTAACTGTCATTCTTGAAATTGTCCAAGGATATTTATGTCATTTTCAAAATGTTCAATGGTATTTTTGTCCTTTTATTCAAGAATGCAGATTTAAAGAAATTTCATATATATGAAAATGTGAGGGTGTTACACTCTTGATAAATATCTTATATTATTCATAAAAAAAAGCATATAAGAATGAGTTTAACTGGTAAAAAAAGTCATGAAAATTTTAAAAAATAGTTTGAAGAATAATTTATATAATATTATGTTTGTTTATAAATTTACCTAAGGTCCTAAAGTTCTTAAACATAGCCCTGCTATTGAGCTGCAAATTGACACACGTTAATGACGATATAGTTTTCAGACGCGCGCGCAACCAAACACAGGTTAAAATAGTTGAATTGTAATAATTTACTCTTATAATTTTGAATCCTGTGTTCTTAGTTAACAACATTTATTTTCATTTTATTAAGTCCAACTTTCTACGTAGTAGGCATTTATTTTTATTTTTTGACAGATGACCTATTTAGTTTTTTATTCTTATTTCATATATTTTAGTTCTTTATCTTTTAAAAAATTTATTTTAATTATTTATCTTTTCAAATTGGTTTAAAATGATCATCTATTAGTTTGAAATTAACAATATTTAAATATAAACAGCTAAAAGTCGTCACTAAACAAGAAAGAAGCAATAGTACACCATCATTTTCATCCTTCATAAATTCTAGTTTCCTTTTTCTCAAATTGAACATCATAAATCTTTCGCACAAATTGAAATCTCCAAAATTATACAATCAATTCAACATGAAAATCATTAAACCTTCAAGAATCAAAACTAAGAGAGAGAAAAATTATGATGAAGGAGAATTGCATTATAATGTCTTGTGGATGATCTCTTTGAAAAATTGAAGTTCTTGTCAAACGCAACGACCTCCTCGGATTTGGGGGTGCATCAAGATTTTGGGTGCCAAAGGGGTTGTGGGTCAATGATTTTGTAAGTTGGGATGAGAGAAATGAAAAGGATGGTGGTTTTTTTTTTTTTTTTTTTTTCTTTTTTCTTTTCTTTTGGAAGGCATATAATAAGTATATTAATATATAATCAGCAGCAGTGCCAGAGTACAAAAAGATAAAAGAACTATAAGGAAAATTGCAGATCCCGTAACCCTCCCTTTGTCCAATGTATGTATCCATTTCTTCCCCCATCAGGTTCTAGAATCTGGCTTTATATAAAAAAAAGGTCTGAATATAACAAGATACCAAAACACATGATCTATATCTACCATGCAAGCATTAACATCAAAGATAATGAAGCATATTTTCTGTCTCTATGTATCCCAACACCCTTCATAACATGTTCCCCACAAAACTGCACCACGCCCTACATTTTCAGCTGGACCACCAACATATCACTTCCCTTGCATGGTAACTTTCATATATCACAGCAGTATACACACCCCTGTATTTCCAGTCCACTGACCATAGGAGTACATAAATTTCGGAACTTTCTCTTTTATCCACATCCACGTAAAATATTGTATCTCTTCTAGCAGTTTGTTTTTATCCAACACCTCATCTTGGAATACACATCTGTTCCTGGATCTCCAAATACACCACAAGGCAGAACACCATAATACCTTCCAAATAGTGTTGTTTTGAAACCTGTTAATCAATCCCGAAAACTGCCAGAAGTGTTGCTTTGCATTCCTTGCCATTTCTGTGCTTGTACCTATCCATGCAAAGCATTGATTCCAGATATGAGAGACACAATTGCAGTTACAAAATAAGGGCTCCATAGACTCTTCACATCCTTTACAGAACGGGCACACACTATCCTCGAGTAGCAATGGAATGTTTCTCTTTTTCAGATTGCTCTTAGTAGGAAATCTGTCTAAGAGTACCCATCATAAGAATGTCCCAACCTTAGGAGGAATCAGGATTTTCCATATAACATAGAAGATATCCACCTCATGACTATCTATCCGCAAAGTATGCAAAGCTGTGTAAGTAGAATTAACAGAGAAAGAACTTGAAGCCTCAGGTAAACAGATTAGAAACTATCCAGTAATTGTGATTCACAATTTAACCACTGTCTTCTTTCACTGAAGAGGATGATCTGCAGGTGGTTGTAGGAAAGGTAGGCACTCACACATGCAGTTGAAATCTCCAATCTTCTTTCACTTGGATCTTTCCACCTTTCTAAATTCTTATATGTTTGATTCCTTTTTTGTTAGATTTTTCCTTTTAATTGATTTTTATTACCACAATTTTTGCTTTTACTTCAATTTCATTTCATTTTCACGTGTACGATTATTGCAAATTTTATGTGGTTGATGTTATACTGCAGCAGCTGAATAATTAATTTGTTAGGTTTCTGATTTTTGATATGGGAAAAAGGAGATTAGGGTTTATGAAGGATGAAACTGTTGCTGCATTGTTACTTTTTTCTTGTTTTTTGTTATGTGACAACTTTTAGGGACTGTTATCTGAATATGGCTAATTGTGTTAACTTCAAACTAATGGAAGAATGTTTGAACCAGTTTAAAAATATAAAAAAAAAAACAAAATAAATTTATAAAAGATAAAAGACTAAAATAAAATAAAAAAGATAAAATATCAAATAATTCATTTGGCCTTTTTTATTTTTATTACTTTTTAAATATTATTTCTTAAATTTAATTTTGATTTTAATTTTAAATTTTGATACATTAAGATGGTTGCATGAAAGGTTCTGTAAACTCTGGTTTTGTTGGTATAGAATAGAATTACAATAAAGCTCAGGTTGGTATAGAATAGAATTGAGTTTCCAATTCTATTTATTTTTTTAATAAAGAATTGAGTTTCCAATTTTATACATCAGTTATCACTTATTAGTACAATCGAATTTTGGGGGGTTTGAAAACCCCCTTTAATGCCAAAGGGGAATCGAAAAAATGGCATCCTATTAAGGATTTTATAACTGATATGCTCAACCCAAATTTTCCATCAACATTGTATCAACAGTGGACTCGAGATAATAATCACACACATTTAACAATAATAATTGGAGGTACAGGTTCAATTCAATTTAATAATATTTCATTATATATAAATTAACTGGATCATTCACTGACTTACAAGTTACAATTACAACCAATAAAAAAAAATTCTACTTTCAGTCCAAATAGTTGTTATTAGTTAAAGAGTAATTATTTTTAAAATAAATCTTGATAATCTATAGTAGGACATTGACTAGTTATACAGAGCCATTTTTCAGTCAATATTCAAATTTGGAAATTCTACCTCATTTACAAAAGGTTGGTTCCCATAGCTAGATGTGATCACTCTTAGTCTTAACTATGTCAGATTACTACATACATGTATGAGACATTCGAAATCTGCAAAGTCAAAGGGAAAGAGAACAACAATCAGCATGAGAAATGAGAGTTAATTGCAGAATTAGATTAAATTTTGCAAAGCAATCATTTAAGAAAATAAAAATGCACATAGCAGAAAATTGAATATGTACAGAGAGAAAATGATGATGCCAACTTGTGAAACTAATCAATTGATATCTTGATTCGCATAAGGATTATAAGATGCTAATTGCTAAGCCACTATACATTCCTTAGATTATAAGTACTTGCAAAGTTGCAGTAGCCTTTACCATGATTTTGTAGACTTCCAGCCAACAAGAGAAATAATTCCACCAAGTGCTATTGAACCTAACAATTACAAGTCAAGAGTAACAACTTGTTAGATTTATACAGTTGACTCCTAGCATTAGACCTCTTCTCTCACATCACTAATTACTACAGAAGAAACCAAGTTTGGCTATAAAATTGGTAGCTAGTTTTGAAGATTGCAGTCCCGATAGGAGTGAAAGAAAACAAAATGGAATCAATGTCTCTAAGACAAAAGCTACTCTTACCCAAGTTATGACATATACATACTTTACAATTTGGATAACAACAAGTTCATGTAGTTTATCTCTCAAATGTATCATGCTTTGATCTATCACAAAAACTAATTTACAACTATAGTCCAATTTTGCTAAGATTATCAAGAAACACATCATAAATTGGCAACAGGAGAATTGCATACAATTGATTGATGTCAAACAGGAAAATCAATGGATTCCATGGAAAGATTCTACCTTTCCTGAAAAGAATACTAAAGAGAAAAGTAACTGAATGAGTGGCTTGCAATTTTTCACTCACACAGTCACACTAAAGGATTTCAAACTTGAATTAGCATGGTCGTGGTCCTGTTCCAATCATGCTATAATACTCTAAGAGACTTGAGCATGGGCTTCAAAGAATTTCAAGCACAGTCTAAGAAATATGTAAGATTCCCTGGTTTAGGAAAGTGACTCAAGTACTTATTGTCAGAATATTACATATTTCAAAATAAATGCTACAGGATTAAAAAGAGAAAGCGACTTCCCTTTTGGTGCAAAGCTTGACTATTGATACTTTATCAGCATAATGTTAGCACCGGGATGGGATTCAGGATCATCAAGGATAACATTTGTTGGGGTTTTGCTCTTTCACTAAGGCCTAATAGGGCCTAGTGTGTAAAAAGAGTCCAAGAAACCTAGAGCCTGTTAACACCTAAGGGTTAGGTTTTCTAGAAACCCATATATATACTACACTTAATCCTCTTTAAAGAGAGGAGACAGTCACAGAGGCTGAGACAAGGTCATCTCCTGATAGTGAGAAAGTGCTCACACACTATCCCTTTCCCCCTTGAGAGATAGTCTGGAAGGTCTGCCATCAACAAACTACAAGGAGATCAATTGTATAGTGACGCAAGAATTCTAAGGCGTGAGAGATCATCAAAGATCAGTACCTCGAGAGGTAGTGTTTATGAAACAATGATGATTCAATAAGCATACCAATATACTAGGTTCTTAAATCGCTTCCACATAAATCCAATAGTTCCTACAATTGGAATCAGAGCTTGGTTGTACATTGGTATGTGAATCTAGTTTCACTATTCATGTAATTAGTTGCTTCGTGAAATATGGCACCTAAGATTCTATATTTATTGATCATATGTATTGTATGTTTATCTTTATAATTCTTTTCATAAAAATCTATGCTTTATTTGGTTTTCAACTTTAATCCATGGTAGAGATTTGAATGTATTTTCTTGGGTTGTAACAAGGAGGCTAATCCCATATGATTAGGTTTCCTCCTTGATTTTTTTTTATTCTTGAATTTTTTTTTTGTGGATATTATACAAAAGTTGTAATAAAAGAAGATCAAGAAAGATGCAAAAAGAAGGACTGCCTTTCCCCTGGAGTTTCATCTTGAGATGAGTTCGAGTAACGACGCAGTGGATACGGCTAGGGTTCTTAAAAGTTGACTTAGGATTTCTTGCCAAAGTTTGGTTTTTTGGGACATTAGGCCCATGGCTACCATAAAGGGGCTTGAAACAGAACCTATGGACTAAAAGGAAGAAGAATATGGGATGAAGAGATTTCAGTTCTCATTTGTAACTTTATTTATTTATTTATTTTCTTTTCTCTAGGAAACCATGGATTAAAGTCTAATTTATAATTGCTTTATTTTTATGAGTGGGTGAATTATATGATATGATAACATGCTTATTGTGATAACATATCATATAGAATAGGTGGCGCCATATTGTTGCATAACTTGAAAATTACATGAGCATAATAGTTATTTTGTCATTCCACGACTAGTATGATAGTTATTATAAGATTATTTTGATTCAATTTTTTTTCAAATATTAATTAAAATTATGATTTTTGTCAAAAAGATCTAGAATAATAATTGAATTAATTAATTTTGAATAATTAAAATTAAGACAAATAATCCAAATTATTTTCTAAGAGAACTGTTTATATTGCGAATAATTTGTGGGTCTTCTTAAATGGTCATGTGTTAACACACGTTGCACCCCACAATCATCTATCATGACCGGATTTTAGGACCGTAATGATTTTAAAATTTCGATAAGCTAAGCTTACACGCTCATCGACTTGCGGCAGCTTACATAGTCTTTGAAATAAAAGAAAGAATACTCGAATTTAAACAATTCTTGGAAATTGGAAAATTCTAAATTTTAAAATATTGAATGGGTGAAGATTTTTAATTAAGTAATTAATTTAAAACCTATGGGCTCCAATTGTGGGTTTATTAGTGGAATGGTTATTGCTGAAGCCTCATCGGATAAGGATAATCGGATTTCGTTAGATTAAACCTTAATATTTTCAAAATTTTGGTAAAGTTTTGTACGAACCATCATCGATAACACTTAGACACTAAAGATAATTTTGAAAGTAAACAATGGTTAAATACATTCAACTTTGGTAAAGTTGTTAACCTTCCCATTGAGGCTCTGGTAATGGAACTAAAGGCCCAAAATAACAATATTAGTTTTACAAGTATCTTTCCCATCGTAAGCCTTGTAAAGATAACTAATGGATTGTTAAACTATAAACAAGTAGTAGTTATTAGAATCTACTAGCGCTATATTCGTTTGTTGTTATTCTTGTTTGTAATTAGTGTGCTTGTTTTACCAGAAAAATGTCTTCATTTAATCCTTTAGTAATCTTGAGCAAAAAATCTATGGATGGTACAAACTACAAACAATGGAAAACCAATTTAGATATTGTTCTTCAATAGAAAAGCTCAATTTTTTTTACTACCCCTATGCCAGTGCAGCCTGCTGAGGATGTGCCTGAGGCAACAAAGACACATTTTCAGCAGGAGAAGGAAAGATGAGAGAAGGCAAATGTGGCAGTTCGCTGCTACATTTTAGCTAGTCTCACCAGTCACCTTCAGGAACAAGTGAGCATGATTGAGAGTGGAGCAATTATGCTCTAGACTCTTGATGATATGTTTGCTACGTCTAGCAGCTCTGTTATGCAGAATGCGCTGACTACAGCCACCAAGATAGTTATATCCGGAGGGAGTGTGCGAGATCATTGTCTGACAATGATAGCAAACTTCAAAAAGGTTGAAGACCATGGTGTTAGATTTGAACAAGAAGTAAAAGTTAACCTTCTCTTGCAATCATTGCCTGAATACTTCAATCAGTTCAAGATGATTATAATATGAATAAGATGAATCTTGACCTTACTCAGCTGATGCATGAGCTTGAGAGTGCTGAACAATCTCTAGTCAAGCAGGGAAGTGCCCTTTTTGCTGTGAGAGTTCTATGAAACCTTAGGGGAAACCCAAGGGAAGGAACAAGAACAAAAAGAAGAAACCAGGTATTCCAGTTGCCAAACTAGTTGCAATGAAGCAGCCAAAAGGCATGTGCTTCAAGTGAGAAAAAAAAGGGGCATTGGAAGAAAAATTGCCCATGTATGAATCAACCAGTGGTTCAAATGTAGCTTGCCTTAAAGTGAAGGACAAAGAGTTTTGAAGCTTGGAAATGGGGAACTTGTGTCTGCACTAGTAGTGGGACAAGTTATTTTATCTTTTGATAATTGCAGAACTTTGGTTTTACAAGACTGTTTATTTATTCCGGATTTTCAGAGGAATTTAATTTCTGTTAGTTGTTTGATTAAACATGATTTGACAGTTCAGTTTAATTCCTCAGCTTCAATAAGAGGTTCATCTTCTTTTATTTGTTCCGGTGAAATGATTAATGGTCTTTATTTCTTTAGTCCTGTGCCATGTGAAGTTAATCATGTTGAATTAGGAGATGTTGAGCATGTTCATTTATCAAAGAAAAGAAAAGTTTCCAATGAAACTTATCTTTGACATTTGAGATTGGGTCATATTAACTCTAATAGGATACAAGGTTTGGTCAATAGTGGATTTTTAAAATCCTTGAATTTTGAATTATACCAGTTTGTGAATCTTGTTTAGAGAGTAAAATGACTAAGAGATCTTTCAAGGCCAAGGGAAATCGTGCCACACTTTAACTGCAATTGGTACATATTGATGTATATGGACCAATAAATGTTCAGGCCAGAGGAGGGTATCAGTATTTCGTCACATTTACTGATGATTACTCTAGATTTGGACATGTGTACCTGATGTGTCACAATTCTGAAGCTTTTGGAAAATTCCAAGAGTTTAAGGCTGAGGCAGAAAAACATCTTGGTGTTCAAATTAGGACTCTTCTGTCTGACCGAGGGGGTGAATACCTATATGGAGAGTTCAGGTCTTACTTGACCAAAGAGGGGATAGTTTCACAATTATCTTCTCCAGGGACACCCCAACAGAATGGAGTTACTAAAAGAAGAAATAGAACCCTTTTAGAAATGGCAAGATTTATGTTCAGTTATTCATCTCTTTCTGATTCATTTTGGGGATATGCTGTAGAAACTGTTATGTACCTTTTGAACTTAGCTCCGTCTAAGTCGGTTTCAAAGACACCAATAGAATTATGGAAAGGGTGTAAGCCCACCATGAATCATATTCGGATTTGGGGTGCTCCGGCACATGTCTTACAACAGAAGCCAAATAAGATGGACTCACGTACAAAAGTATGCATGTTTATAGGCTATTTTAAAGGAACCAGAGGTTGGTTGTTTTATAGTCCGAAAGAAAAGAAGGTCATAGTGAACACTCACGCGACTTTCTTAGAGGAAGACTACATGGCAAATTATAAGCCAAGAAGTAAGGTTATTCTTGATGAGCTAGTCTCAGATCAAGTTTGACCTCAACCTCAGGCGGTTCCAGCTTTTGTTCCTATGGTTATTCAAAGAGGGAAAAATATACTTATAGTTGAACACACACAAGAACTAGATTCAGAACCAGAAGTTTAGCATGATGTTCAGCAAGTGGAACCTGTAGAAATGAAAGTACCACTTGTGGACGAACAAAATCAAGAATTGGTTAACCCACGTAATGAGGTTCCTCAAGAAATTGTTAATCCACTAGTTCAGCATGATGTTCAACAAGTGGAACCTGTAGAAATGCAAGTACCACTTGTGGACGAACAAAATCAAGAATTGGTTAACCCACGTAATGAGGTTCCTCAAGAAATTGTTTATCCACTAGTTCAGCATGATGTTCAACAAGTGGAACCTGTAGAAATGCAAGTACCACTTGTGGACGAACAAAATCAAGAATTGGTTAACCCACGCAATGAGGTTCCTCCAGAAATTGTTAATCCACCTAATTTGGATCGTCCTGTAGATGCAAAACAACAAGTGCGACAAAGTCGTAGTGGGAGATTGATTTGTAAACCTACAAGATTTCTCTTGTTGGGTGAATCATATCAGGATGTCATCATTGAAGAAGATGATGATCCCACGAGTTATGACGAGGCATTAGGAGATGTTGATGCTCAGGAATGGCTTGAGGCTATGAATCGTGAAATGTATTCTTTGTATTCCAACTCAGTTTGGTCTCTTGTAGATGCACCAAAAGGGGTAAGATCCATTAGGTGTAAGTGGATCTACAAGAGAAAGAAAGGATCGGACAGGAAGGTTGAAACCTTCAAAGCTAGATTGGTGGCAAAAGGGTACACCCAAATAAAAGGTGTGGATTATGAAGAAACCTTTTCGCCGGTTGCCATGCTCAAGTCCATCCGGATTCTCTTAACTGTTGCAGCAAATCTTGATTATGAGATTTGGCAAATGGATGTTAAAACTGCTTTTCTAAATGAAAATTTGGAAGAGGATATCTATATGCAGCAACCAAAAGGGTTCATAGCCAAAGGGCAAGAAAACATGGTATGCAAGTTGCAAAGGTCCATTTATGGACCTAAGCAAGTGTCCAGATCATGCAACATCAGATTTGATCAAGCCATTAAGTCTTATGGTTTTGAGAAAAGTCCTGATGAGCCGTGTGTGTAAAAAATGATCCAAGGAGAAGCAGTATCTTTTCTGGTGCTTTATGTAGATGATATACTCCTTATTGGTAATGAAACGAAGGTATTATTGGGCATAAAGACCTGGCTGAGCAAGCATTTTGATATGAAGGACCTAGGAGAAGCTAATTATATTCTTGGTATTAAACTCTTACGAGACCGAAAGAATAGGGTATTGACATTATCCCAGGCTAATTACATCGACAAAATATTTGCAAGGTTCAGCATGGAGAGTTCCAAGAGGGGAACCCTTCAGGCATGGGATTCATCTCTTCAAGGAGCATTTTCCTAAAACTCCTGAACAGAGAGAATGCATGAGTAGGATACCTTATGCTTCAGCAGTAGGTAGCCTTATGTATGCTATGTTATGCACCAGACCAGATATCTGCTATGCAGTGGGAGTAGTAAGCCGGTACCAATCTAATCCTGGAGAGGAACACTGGATAGCAGTTAAACATATACTTAAGTATCTTCGAAGAACGAGAGATTATATGTTGGTCTATTCAAGTGGGAGTCTTGAAACCGTTGGTTACACAGACTCGGATTTCCAAGAAAACATTGACTCAAGAAAATCAACTTCAGGCTATGTGTTCACTCTTAATGGTGGGGCCATCTGTTGGAGAAGTATCAAACACTCATGTGTGGCTGACTTTACCACTGAGGCTGAGTATGTTGCAGCATCAGAAGCTGCAAAGGAAGCCGCATGGTTGAAGAAGTTCTTTATGGATCTTCAGGTGATACCAGGTGCTAGCTCTCCTGTCATACTTTATTGTGATAATAGTGGGGTAGTAGCACAATCCAAGGAACCACGGTGTCACAAAAGGCAAAAATACATAAAGAGGAAGTACCACTTGATCCGAGACATCATTGAAAAGAGGATACACAATGGTAACCAAGATAGCATCGGAGGAAAACCTTGCTGACCCTTTTACAAAGAGTTTGCCTCAACGCGTGTTCGAGAGGCATGTTACATCTATGGGTCTTAGGAGGATTCTGGATTTGCTGTAGCTTTAGGAGCTTGTTTTTATTTTGTTATTTTTGTGCCTTTTGTGCAAGACATTATGACATTGTATTTTTTTTGAAAGTTTTAAATGATGTATTATTTATTTTGCACACTATTTACAAACACCAAGGTCCGGATCAATTGTGTAGTATATGATCATATCGATACGTTCATGGAGGACATGATTATAGGTTCTCATAATTGTTGAATAGATTCACAGCTATTAAATAAAGTTGGGCACTTTATTTAGGCTGCAATATTTTATGAAATGGTTTTGTCTGAATCATTGTAAATTATTGGTGTGAATTAACATTCACATTGAAAGAATCAAGGAGAGATTTGATTAAGGGTATTTTTCTGTCATAAGGCATCAAATCTCCAGATAACTATAGTTATAAGATTGCTCTTAATTCTGAGTTTATTTTAAATAGGTAATCAAATAGTTTTCATTCTTTGATTTACCAACGGGTGAGGTACGATCTATTGGCGGCCAAGTATTTTGGGAGTGAGATTATTTGATTATCGGTATTTATGAGATAAACAATATGAAATTTGTAGGAAATGTCCCTTTGATATGTTTCGATACTTGGATATTGAAGACACTGGCCAATGCATGTAATCCATTAAAGAAACTATCATAGTCAAGGGAATAAATAATTGATTGGTAACAGAAAACTTATCAATCAATTATAGACATTCTACAAAGGGGTGATGCATATACATGTTATATATGTTATTAATCTTGGAGTTCAAGTTCAGGCTTTAAGTGGAGTAGCATCGAATTAGATAATCATTTGTTGATTATCAGGAGCCTTGATTAATAACAACTGGTAGATTCCCAGGCTAGCTCAAGATAAGGGATGGGAAATTTTAGTTAATGATGACTAGTGAGTTACATGGTCTTGGGCTTTAGGCTCAAGTTTGTACTCAAGAGCAAGTGGAAGATTGTTGGGTTTTTGCTCTTTCACTAAAGTCTAATAGGGCCTAGTGTGTAAAAAGAGTCCAAGAAACCTAGAGCCCTTTAACACCTAAGGGTTAGGTTTTCTAGAAACCCATATATATACTAACTTAACCCTCTCTAAAGAGAGAGGACAGTCACAGAGATTGAGGTAAGGTCATCTCTTGATAGTGAGAACTTACCCACACACTATCCATTTTCCCCTTGAGAGATAATCTGGAAGGTCTACCATCAACAGAGTGAAGATCAATTGTACAATGACACAATAATTTTAAGGCGTGAGAGATCATCAAAGATCAATACTCCGAGAGGTAATATCCCTTGTGTGTTTATGAAACAATGATGATTCAATAAGCATACGAATATACTAAGTTCTTAAATCGCTTCCGCATAAATCCAATAGTTCCTACTACATATTAACATTCCTTGACTACATTCGAAGGAGTCACTCTCTGAAAGATATTAACATAAAAGCCAATCAATGGCAGGAAACAAAATAAGATGCGAAGGTTTTACCATAGTAATATCCTACTCGATGTCGAGACTCCAATGGCAGAAAACAAAATGAGATGTGAAGAATTACTTAATAAACTCTGAACAATTCACTTTATTCTAGAATAATTTATCTTTCTATGTTTCTGGTGCTCTGGTAATAATAATGTGGCCAAAATTTGGTTGCAGGCTTGCAGCAGAAAAATTATTATCCAGATATACTTAAAGCAAAATGCTTACTTTTCAGTTTTCAGTTTCAGTTTTTTATCTTTAAATTATATAGGCCACGCCAAGGGAAAAAAATGGTTTACCTGTCTAAGATCATAAGATTTATATTATAAGATGTAAAGAAAAATACAATGCCAAAATATTCGCTTATATTAGAACCATTAGAATGACATGCAGTTCATGATAGGAATTAGTATTTAGGAAGTAGCACCCATTTACTCTTTTATCAAGAAAATTAGTCTATTAATAAAGCATTCAAGCAATATCAACAAGAACCATTCATAAAATATATGCACGTTGTGATACCATATGCATATTGCTAAACTAAATACACATCATAAATTTATAACAGAAAGAAAGAAAATAACAAATATGGACATTGAGTGATACCTAGTTACAATCCTCACTTCATTGTACGACAATCTTAAAGCAAAATATGGGGGAATCCCAATTTCATTGACTTCTGAATAAGGATTTGGTGATATGACAGAACTAAATGCAAAATTAACCCTCTTTTCCATCTGTTTCTGGCTTCTTCTCCAGCAATTGATAAATTCCAGCAGCCACATTTCTCTTGCCTTGACCAAGCAAGAAGGAAATTAAGTTTATGTAAGAACCATTTGCAAGATATCAAAAATATCTACATGTATATATATATATATATATATATATATATATATATATATATATATATATATATATATATATACACACACACCAAGTGATCCCGTAATTTTGAGAAACCTCATTTTTCTTCCTCTGTTATTATAATAGATTAATAATTCTTACATCATATTCATAACACAGAAAAAGAGATCCTCAACCAAGAGCAACATGTTCCTATGTAGCTTAATCACTATCTGCTCCCTGTTAAGCAACACAATCAGACAAAAGCATAAGGATAAGCTTACTTAAAAAAAAAAAACATAATATATAAAAGAGTGACATAAATAACATAAGTCAATTAAAAAGAGATTTGAAAGTAAAACATCAACGATTGAAACCTTTACATTCAACCAATTCAATGATATAAACTTCAAAATTCACCATTCATATGTATATAAAAATAGTATATCATAATAATTTTTTTTTTGTTAAATTACAATTTGGATCCCTATAATTTTGAATTTGTGATTTTAATTCATATATTTTTAAATTAATACATTTAGTCTTCCTATTTTTCATAATAAACAATTTTGGTATTTCTGTTAGGTGATTATCCAAAGTCAAACATAACTTTGTTGTAGTGTATTGGTATTGACATGGTGTTTATGTAGGTTGTTCACATAATATTTATAATATTTATGTGACAAAGGATTAAATAAAATAAAAATAAAAAAGATTTTGGTAGAAATTGAACTCATGACATTCTATTTAAAACTAAAGTAATAAACCACTAAAACACATATTTTATTTAGTCAACTTTATAAACTATTTTATATATATCCTTAGTGAAGAAT
>PYAF01002415.1:352695-363904 GCA_007407185.1 Glycine tomentella | reverse complement strand
TTTCATTTATTTAACTCTTTGGCACGTAAACGTTATGTCAATAGTCTATATAAGACAACGTCATATCATAATCAATGTTTAACTTTTGATGATCCACTGATGAAAGAATTAAAATTGTTTTTTTTGAAAAATAGAAGAATTAAATGTCTTAATTTAAAAATAGAGGGACCAAAATCTTAAATTTAAAATTATATGGGGATCCAAAATTATAATTTAACCTAAAAATTTCACCATTACACATTATTATAGAAGAAACCATATAAAAAAGTACCAACAATACATAAAAGAAATTACTAACAACATATAAATATTAATGTATTTATTTAAATTATATTTTTATTGAAAAGAAGGAAACATTTAAAAATAAATAAATTTATTAACAAAAAAATATTTATAATTTGATTTGTGTAGGAGTTAATATATATATATATATATATATATATATTCCCTCAAATTATAGAATATATATATATATATATAATTTGGGTGAAGAAACGAATAAAATAAAACATTTAATTTGAAGGAATCAGAAACAAGAAAAAAAAAAACGCTCGTTTTTTATATGTTTTCGCCTGCTGAAATTCGAAGGTGAGTCTTTCGTAAGATTCGCATAAACTATTCCTTTAAGTTATATGGGAGGGCTTGCTAAAATGGACTAAAACATCTATGAACCAATTATAAGATATGTTTTCAAAAGTTCACCCAAACAGTCTAAGTACTTATAATTAGGGATCACACTCAGTAGGTTTGGGGAGGATTTTATACTATTCATTCTCATAAGTTTAAAAACAATATTATATTCAAATTTTATACTGATACATTTTAATCATCATCCTCGTAACTACTTGAATATTTATATATTCATATTTATAGCATGAAGGATTCTTAAGAATATGGGAAAGCGTATTGGACCTAGTACGTTTAAATGTTATAAGATTATCCTTATCTTTTTAATCAAAAGGAGATGATTACCTCTTGAAGCGTGAATGCAATCTCCTCTTTTTTCTTTGATAAGTCCTCTCTTGGCCTCCTTAATCAATTACGAATGACAAATCTTCCGACTATTCTTGAATAAGGGAAAGGAAAAATGTGTGTGCACTTTTCTATTTTAGAGAGATGACAACAACAACTGTTATATTTGTCTAAAGCAAATAAGATTATTATATAGGAAACTAAGAAACCTAAACCTAGGTCTCTTGGACTCTTGCCATACACTTAAGCCCAATAGCTTTTATATAAAGAGCATTTCCAATAATCTCCCACTTGCTCTTGAGTACAAACTTAAGCTTAAAGCTCAAAACCATGTAACTCACTTTTCATCATCAACCAAAAATGTCTCACCCATTGTTTCAAGCTAGCACAACTACTATCTATTATTAATTGAGGCTCCTTATAATCAATAAATGATTATATAATTCGGTGCTATTCCACTAAAAGCCCGAAGTTAAACTCCAAGATCAATAACATATATATACATACATACATATATATATATATATATATATATATAACTCGAATATGCATCGTCCCTTTGTAATATGTCGATAATTGATTGATGAGTTTTTTGTTACTCAATCAATTATTTATTCCCTTAACTTTGATAGTTTCTCTAATGGATTACATGCACTTGGCCAGTGTCTTTAATGTCCAAGCACCGAAACATATCAAAGGGACATATCCTACAAATTTCATGTTGTTTATCTCATAAATACCAATAATCAAATAATTTTTCCTCCCAAAATACCGAGTTGTTGGCCATCAATTGGTCAGACTTCACCTATTGGTAAATCAAAGAATGAAATTATTCAATTACCTATTTATAATAAACTAAAGATTAAGAGCAATCACATAACTATGGTTAGTCAGAGATTTGATACTTATGATAGAAAAATAACCTTAATCAAATCTCTCCTTGACCCTTTCAATACAAACATTAATTCACACCAATATTTTACAATGGCTTGAACAAGACCATTTCATAAAATATTGCAGTCTAAATAAAGCGCCCAACTTTATTTAACAATTGTGAATCCATTCATCAATTGTAAGAACCTATGATCATGTCCTCCATGAACGTATCCATATGATCATATACTGTACAATTGATCCGGACCTTGTGTTTGTAAATTCTGTGTGCATACCATAAATGAATAATACTTCATTTATACCTTTCAAGAAAAAAAAACAATGTCATGATGTCTTGCTCAAAGAGCACAAAATAAACAAAGTGGAAATTCAATCTCCTAAAGCTATAACAATTCTGGAATCTTCTTAAGACTCATAGATGTAACATCCCTCTCGAACACACGTTCAGGAAAACTCTTGTAAAAGGGTCACCAAGGTTTTCTTCCGATACTATCTTGATTACCATTATGTCTTCTTGGAAATCTGAGTCTATGTAACCAATGGTTTTAAGACTCTCACTAGAATAAACCAACATATAATATCTCTTTCTCCGAAGATACTTGATTATATGCTTAATTGTTATCCAATGTTCCTCTCCTGGATTAGATTGGTACTGACTAACAACTCCCACTGCATGGCAAATGTCTGGCCTGGTGCACAACATAACATACATTAGACTACCTACAGCCGAAGCATAAGGTATCCTACTCATGCATTCTCTTTGCTCAAGAGTCTTAGGAGAATACTCCTTAGAGAGATGAATCTCATGCCTGAAGGGTAAAATTCCCTTTTTAGAATTCTCCATGCTGAACTTGGCAAGGACCTTGTCAATGTAGGAGGCCCGGGACAATGCGAATAACCTATTTTTCTGGTCTCATAAGACTTTAATACCAAGAATATAATTTGCCTCTCCTAGGTCCTTTATATCAAAATGTTTGTTCAACCAGGTCTTTATGCCTAACAATACCTCAATGTCATTTCCAATTAGGAGTATATCATCTACATAAAGCACCAGAAAAGATATTGCTTCCCCTTGGATTGTTTTATATTCACATGGCTCATTAGGACTTTTCTCAAAAACATAAGATTTAACAGCTAGATCAAACCTAATGTTCCATGACCTGGTTGCTTGCTTAAGTCCACAGGTAGACCTTTGCAACTTGCATGCAATATGTTCCTGCCCTTCGACTATGAACCTTTTTGGTTGTTGCATATAGATGTCTTCTTCTAAATTTCCATTTAGAAAATCAGTCTTAACATCCATTTGCCAAATCTCATAATTGAGACTTGCCGCAATAGCTAAGAGAATCCGGATAGACTTAAGCATGGCTACTGGTGAAAAGGTTTCTTCACAATTTACACATTCTATTTGGGTGTACCCTTTGCCACCAATCTAGCTTTGAAGGTTTCAAGCTTTCTGTTTGATCCTCTCTTTCTCTTGTAGATCCATTTACACCCAATGAGTTTTTATCCCTTTAGGTGCTTCTACAAGAGACCAAACTGAGTTAGAATGCATAGATTTCATCTCATAGTTCATAACCCTAAGTCATTCTTGAGCATTAACATCTTCAAGTGCATCGTCGTAACTATTGGGATCTATTGGATATAGAGGGAGCTAGAAGAATCAAGTCAAGGATGAAGCATGTGCCTTAGAAGAAATATTTTAGCTTTTCACATGCCAAGATATTTGTAATTTGTTAAGTGTTTAAGAGGCTTACCTTATGATCCTTGCATTTCATAAACATGGTCATTAACATACATACATGATTTCATTAAAGCATAAAAGTTTTCATGTTTACATAAAGAAATTCATTTCTCATGGTTAAGTTTTGGAAAACTCATTTTAGCATTGATTTAATCGATTACCAACATTGGTAATCTATTACTTAAGCCATGAAGAACATAGTAATCGATTATAGGTAAATGGTAATCGATTACACAGTGTAAAAACTCCAAAAACAAGTTGGACTGTTTTAATAGATTACCATACTATGTAATCGATTACATAAGCTTAAAGCTGAATCTACTATGACTACTTTAATCGATTACCATACTATGTAATCGATTACATAAGCTTAAAGTTGAATCTGCTATGACTGCTTTAATCGATTACACATCAATTTAATCAATTAAATTGCTCTTATACATTTTCCAGAAAGAGCTTAGAACACTTTAATTGATTATTCTGTGTATTAATCGATTACATTAGTTAAAATAATCGATTACATTAACGATTTAATCGATTACATTGAGCTTACTCTGTTTTCTATAAATAGTTATTGGGTCTGTGATTTCAAAACATATCTTAGAACGTGAGAAAATATACATCTTGCTTTTACAAAGTACTCATTCACCACAAAAGCTCTAAATGTAGGAGAAAAGATTTTCTCTACATCTTGATTCAAAACTCTGTTTTCATACATCAAAGATCATGTTGTTTTGAACAAAGATTGAAAAAGAGGTTTCAAGAAAGCTGTGTTCTGCAAAGCATTCATTCAAACTTTGTTTGATTGGTAAAATATATCTCATTAGTAAATTGAGGATCATGAGGTGATATCTTTCTTGAACTCTTAACTATGATTTATTTTGTCTGTTTTTATTTCTTGTATTTTCTAAGATAAAAAAGGTTCTTTAAAGTTTTTTCTGGAGTAGTGTTCTATGGAGGATAGAACAAAGTGGTGTACTCTGGTTCTTGGTCTTTAGAAGTCTATAGGGTTTAGATTTTGTTTCTTTATCTCGGTTTGATAAAGGAGATCAGTTGTAAAAGCTTGTAAAGAATAGAATTTGATTTAGTAAAACTTTAACCAAGGTTTGGTTGAAAGGAACTGGATGTAGCTTCTCTTTTGAGAGGTAAGCCAGTATAAATTGTTTCTCTTGATTATAACCTGGTTATCTTTCATTACTTGTTCTTGAGTGATCAAATCATAATCAATAAGAAGTGTTTTTGACATTACATGCAGTCCAAGTTGTATCTTGATTGAAAGAAAATTTCTGATTTTGATAAAGGGTTATTGAGTGATATGATCCATTTTTAATTCCGCTGCTAGTTTGTTTTTCAAAGAAAATTTTAACTCTCTGTTATAAACCAATTCACCCCTTTCTTGGTTAATTGTGTGTGTACATCATTGTTTTCAGGATCGTCATCTTTTTCAATGGTGACAACCTAGTAGATTCGCCCAACAAGAGATATCTTGCGGATTTATGAATCATTCTCCCACTACGACTTTGCCTAACTTGTTGTGGTGCATCTACAGGAGAATCCAAGTTAACTGAATCAATAATTTCTTGAAGATCCTCATTAGGTGGATTAACCAATTCTTGATTTTGTTCTTCAACAAGTGGTACTTGCATTTCTATATGTTCCACTTGTAGATCATTATGCTGAACTTCTGGTTCTGTATCTAGTTCTTGTGTATGTTCACCTTTAGGTATAATTTTTGTTCTTTGAACAACCATAGGAACATAAGATGGAACCACTTGAGGTTGAGTTAAAACTTGACCTGAGACAAGATTATCAAGAACAACAAAACTCTTTGATTTGTAATTTGCCATATAGTCACCCTCTAGGAAATTCGCATGAGTGCTCACTAAGACCTTCTTACCTTTTGGACTATAAAACATCCAACCTCTGGTTCCTTTAGGATAGCCTACAAACATGCACACTTCTGTACGTGATTCCACTTTATTTGGCTTCTATTGTAAGACATGTATCGGAGCACCCCAAATCTGAATATGGTTCAAACTCGGTGTGTGCCCATTCCATAGTTCTGTGGGTGTCTTTGAAACATATTTAGATGGAACTAAATTTAATAAGTACATGACAGTTTCTAAGGCGTATCCCCAAAATGATTCAGATAGAGACAAATAACTAAGCATGGACCTCACCATTTCTAAAAGGGTTCTGTTTCTCCTTTCAGCAACTCCATTTTCCTGGAGTGTCCCTGGAGAAGATAGTTGTGAAACTATCCCCTCTTTAGTCAGGTAAGACCTGAACTCACCAGATAGGTATTCACCTCCTCGGCCAGACCTAAGAGTCTTGATTTGAACACCAAGATGTTTTTCTATCTCAGCCTTAAACACTTGGAATTTTCCAAAAGCTTCGGACTTATGACGCATCAAGTATATGTATCCAAATCTTGAGTAATCATCAGGGAATATGATGAAGTACCCATACCTACCCTCCTCTGGCCTGGACATTTATTGGTCCACATACATCAGTATGTACCAATTCCAGCTGAAGTGTGACACAATTTCCTTTGGCCTTGAAAGGCCGCTTTGTCATTTTACCCACTAAGCATGATTCGCATACTGGTATCGGTTCAAAAACTAGGGATTTTAAAATCCCACTCTTGACCAAACCTTGTATCCTGTTAGAGTTAATATGACCTAATCGCAAATGTCAAAGATAAGTTTCATTGGAAACTTTTCTTTTCTTAAATAGATGAACATGCTCTTCGTCTCCTAATTCAACATGATTAACTTCATGGGGTATAGGACAAAGGAAATAAAGACCATTACAAAAAGTACCAGAACATATAAAAGAATATGAACTCCTTATAGAAACTGAGGAATTAAACTGAATTGTTAAACCATGTTTAAACAAAGAACTAACAGAAATTAAATTCCTCTTAAAATGACAAAACAACTTGTCCTACTGCTAGTGCATAGACAAGCTCCCCATTTCCAAGTCTCAAAACTCTTTATCCTTGACCGATAGGCAAGCTATGTTTGAACCACTCCAAAGAGTAACAAACATAGTTAGTGGCTCTTGAATCAATGATTCATTTACCACTGTAATTCTCCAATAAGGAAGCCTCAATCATATGTAGCACATTCTGCCTTGCTGAACTGCTAGGAGTAGCAAACATGCCATCAAGAGTCTGGAGCATTTCTTCTCCACTCTCAAGCATGTTCACTTGCTCCTGCAAGTGATTAATGAGTCTGGCCAGAATATAGCAAGGAATTGCAACATTCTCCTTCTCCCAATCAGAAAATTTCTTCTTCATTTCCTATTTTCTTCATGTTGTGCTGACTTAGGGGTAGTCAGGACAAAGTTGAGTTTCTCATATTGCAGAATAATATCCAAATTAGTTTTCCATTGTTTGTAGTTTGTAGTTTGTACCATCCTTGGATTTTTGAATCAAGATAGTAGCTAACAGATTGAAAAACAACATTTTCTAAAAAAATAAAGTATACAATCATACAATAAACATACTAGTTGCAAGTAGATTCCTTAACTACTTTTGTTCATTATTACAATTCTTTAGTTATCCTTACAAGGCTTATGTTGGGCAAGTGACTTGCAAAAAACTGAAATTGTTATTTGGGCCTTCGATGCCATTACCAGAGCCTCGTTAGGAGGGTTAATAATTTTACCAAATTTGAATGTAATTAACCATCATTCAATTTCAAAAATTTTCTTTAACATCCAAGAATTGCCAACGTTGAGCCGTACAATACTTTACTAAAATTTTTGAATTTGTTGAGATCCAATCAAATAAAATCTGGTCATCTTTATCCGTTGGGGCTTCACATGACCATTTTATTAATGGACCCACAATGGAACCCGCAGGTTTAAAAAAAAATTACTATTTTAATTTAAAACCTTCACCCATTCAATATTTTGTTACAAGAAATTTTAAAAAATTATTGTCCAATCATTAATCTAGAATTTGAAATTCATAATGATTATTAATTTGAATTCAAAATCAAGTTTGAATGTAATTAACTATCATTCAATTTTAAAAATTATCTTTAGTATCCAAGCATTGTCAACATTAGACCGTACAATACTTTACTAAAATTTTTGAATTTTTTGAGATCCAATTAAATAAAATCCGATCATCCTTATCCGTTGGGGCTTCACATGACCATTTTATTAATGGACCCACAATGGAGCTCGTAGGTTTAAAATATTAATATTTTAATTTTAAAACATTCACCCATTCAATATTACAAGGAATTTTTAAAAAATAATTGTTCAATCATTAATCTAGAATTTGGAATTCATAACGCTTCTTAATTTGAATTCAAAATCATAATAAATCTAATCATTAATCTAAAATTTGAAATTCATAATGATTATTAATTTGAATTCAAAATCAATTTTGAAAAATAATTAATTCAATCATTAATCTAGAATTTGAAATTCATAATGATTATTAATTTGAATTCAAAATCATTTAAAATAATTAATCTAATCATTAATCTAGAATTTTAAATTCATAATGATCATTAATTTGAATTCAAAATCATAATAATCTAATCATTAATCTAGAATTTTAAATTCATAATGAACATTAATTTGAATTCCAAATCATTTAAAAATAATTAATTTAATCATTAATCTAGAATTTGAATTCTAAACATAATTTCTTGAATTCTCTTATTATTTCCATAATGATCATTAATCTAGCTGTTGGGACATAATAATCATTAATAAAATAATTTAAATTCAAAATTAATAATAACCATTTATTAAGCAATGATCATAAACCTTAATTTTTAAATTATCTCATTATTGCCATAATGATTATCAATCAAATAATTTTAATTCTAAATCAATCAAAATTACCATTGACATAACAGAATATATGCATGATCAATTAATCATTAATACTGTGATATGACACAAATATTTTATATATGACATGTTATCACATGTAATCTATCTATTCATAAAAATAGTAATTATAAAACTTTAATCCATGATTTCCTAAAAAAAAAAATATATTCTTCTCCCTTTGCTATTTTTCGAGTCAATTCGTCATGGACCTCCCATTGATAGAGGAGCACATGACCGTTTGAACCACCAGAAAAAGACGTGGTCTTTAGGAGGCTCCGATTCTTGTTCCCATCGTTTTTCTGTCCTCTTTCACTCTATGGCCTTGGATTTTCCATAAAAGCTTTAGATAGTCACGAAAAGACTCAAACAGTAATGAATATACATCTTTTGGATACAAAAATTGAACCTTTCTCTCTTATAACAATAAAATTGCTAAACAAAAAGAAAAAATATTGGAGAAAACCTTATCATAAAGGACCAACCTCCTTGTTACATATCCAAAAGAAATACATTCAAATGTTCTACTATGGATTAAAGCACATATTTTATAAAACCATATATCTTATGAAAAAATTATAAAACATAGCATATGTGTAATCCAACATAAATATAGAACTCTATGTGTCATATCACATAAAAGACTAGATCAACATCAAACGTACAACCTAGACTCTGATACCAATTGATGGATTCCTAAGAATTAGCGGAAGCATATTGAACCTATTATGTTTAAATATTATAAGATCATCCTTGTCTTTCTAATCAAAAAAAGATAAATACCTCTTGAAGCGTGAATACAATCTCCTCCTTTTTCTTTGATAAGTCCTCTCTTGGCCTCCTCAATCAATTACGAATAACAAATCTTCCTTACTATTCTTGAATAAGAGAGGGGAAAATGTGTGGACACTTTTCTATTTTAGAGAGATGGCGACAACAACTGTTGTATTTGTCTAGAGCAAATATGATTATTATATAGGAAACTAAGAAACCTAGGTCTCTTGGGCCCTTGTCATACACTTAAGTCCAATAGTTTTTGTATAAAGAGCATTCCCAACATAGCCAAGATCCACATTTTATTTATACATAAAGTTAATAATAATAAATCCATAAAAAATTAATTAAAATAATTATTACAATTATAGTAAAATTTATTCTTAGATAATCCAAACATAACATTAAGGGCATACAACCATAATATTAAAAACAAGCAAACTAGCTCAAGTCATAAATAAATAAAAATTATAAAAATAATCATCAAACATAACGATTGTTAAAGTTAATGTTTTAATTGCTTAACAAAAACTCTAATTAAAAGTTTAAGATTTTTCAATCTCTAGATCTTATAATCATCCAACATTTAGAACATTAGTCATAAAAAAAATATAATTAATTATTTTTCACAAAATATTATATATAAATTATGTGTATGCAGGTTGGGTTGGATACTATAGTACTCGTACCCGTACCCATATCCACATAAATTTATGAGTATATACTTGTTTTATAGCTAGTTCTAATATTATGGGTAATTATTCATCCTATATGCAAATATTTTTGGGCATCCTCGTAGGATCTGGTTACACTTTCTATCCTTACTTATAAAATAACTCCAAAAAATTGTTGATAAGTTCTTCCATCATAGTCGAATTCCCTGTTTTTTCTTAGGGGTATGTGTTAAACTTTGTATTGCAATCTTGCGCACTATTTGAATTAAGAATAAATAAATAAAGAAAGAAAATGAGAATGAAAAGATAAGTTGATATATTTTTCTAACTAGACCTTAGTTATTGTATTATAGTTGAATTCCCACTTTTTTCTTGGGACATGTGTTAGAGTTCATCTTCATTATTAGGATTAAGAATATAAAAAAATGAGAATGAAGAAGATTAAATTGATATGATAAACTTAATAATCCAAACCAAATTAATGAAATTGGGATGGATTGATACAATTAATTTTATTGTTTTAATTTCAAATCTGAATGAACCAAATATAATTAGTTTGCTTTGTGTATTTATTTTTCTTTAACTTGAACCAGCTTAATAACCTGGTAAACTATTTTTTTAGATATTAAGTATTTGAATTTTTTTTTATACTGATGTCTTTTTTTAGTTGTTAAATTATAAATGTGGTCTTTCTTTAATTTGTGATCTGCAATTTAGTCTTTTATTTTAAAAAATTCTCAATTTTGTATAAGTTTACTTTTATTATTTTTATTAATTAAACTATTTTTTTATTATACCTTATATGTCAGAGACCAAAATCCTTGGAAAATAGGCAAGACCAAATTTGTGAATCATAAATTAATAAGGGATTTAAATTATAATTTAGTCTTTTTATTTTTAATTCATTTTATTTTTTTATTTTCTCATCTAAATTTACTAAATGCTTAATATAGTCATTTTTATTATGTATTTTTTTTATCATATTTTAGGTAAAATATTAATGAAATATTTAAAGTTGTAACTATAGAAAAAAAATATTAAACAAAACAAATAATATCATTAAAAATTTTAAAATAAAAAATTATATATAATAGGTGTAACGACCTAAATATTTACTTATTTTTTTATTTTTTTTTTACTTAAGGGTAATCTTTAAGAAACGTATAATAGTAAAATTTTTAAAACGTAAAATTTGCAAAAGATTTGTTACTCATATACATAGCCAATGTCTCGAATACAAAAGTTTATATAATACAAGTACACTACTTTTCTCAAAAATCCAGCGTAATTCATA
>PYAF01002415.1:338559-350104 GCA_007407185.1 Glycine tomentella | reverse complement strand
TCTAGCCCCAACTCATATGGGTCACTATTCACAGGAAACCCCAAATTCTAAAATAGCCGGAGAAACTTGAGTTTCTTACCTCAGTGGCGACTAGAAAGACCTCAGGACAGCTTCCTTGAGCCCTGGTGTCCTTAACACGCCTTGGGTCTCCGCCAAACTCAAGTTCTCTGAGCTTCTCCTGGAGATTCCACTTCTCACTTACAAAGGGGTTTTCAAGAGCAGAAATGAAGGATTAAGGCTTTCCACATGTTTCTCTCAAGTTCAACAGTCATAAGGAGGTGTTTAGGCCAAGATATAAGGTCACAAAAGGCTTGGGACAAGCTTCAATGGAGGTCTGGGGCGTGGGGAAGAAGAAACCATGATTTTTGGGCCAAAATTTCGTAAAATGGCCTTTAAATACTGGTTTTGCCGACGTTCCTACGCTAATCGCGCCATATATGGCACTATTCACGCCAAATTAATGCAACTAAAAGCTTCCTGGGCATTTATGGCGCTAATCGCGCCACTACGGCCCTAACCGCGATAACTGGGCGCGTCTGTGGCGCTAATCGAGCCAAACTGACGCTATCCGCACCATCAGGCCACAAGAAATGACCTTCTGGTGCAATTTCACGCTACTGGCGCCATATCCCACGCTACTGGCGCCGCATCCCACGCTAACCGCGCCGTTCCGACGCTGTTAGCATGGGAATTTTTTTTTTTTTTGAAAAAAACCAGGTTATTATAGTAGAGTTTCACACAAATTATATCTTTATGGATACTTTTCTGAGTTTATCCTCATCAAAAAGCTTTTGGGCAATTTCTATGCAACAACACTTTGCATAGCTACTAAGAAACGGAGGCTGGTTTTCAATGAGTAACCGTGTAAATAACTTAATTAATGGAATGCAGTTATCTTTGTTAGAATATTTAATCTAATATTGGCTCATGTAATTATGAAATGGTTTTAATGAAAAGATTGTCTAATGTGATGATTGTTAGACTTAAAATTATATTAAAATCATTGGGGATTATTTTCAAGTTATTAAAATGAATCTCTCTCGTCTCACTTCATTAGGAGTAATTTTGCCATTAAGGGAAAAAAATTTTGAAAATAGAAGTTATGTTGTCTCCTCCTCTCTCTTTCAAAAATTGACATTCTAATATTTCTAAAAATGTGTGAGAAAAACACTCTGAAAAATCAGAGAAGAAATGGTCAAGACCAAGGATCTCTACATCATCATAGGGATCAATTAAAGGAAGTCAGAGAAGAGAGAAACAACAAGAGTTTTACATGATGGATCCGGATAAGTCTTCTGAATCCTCTTATGAAATTCAAATTATAATAGTAGTGAGAAATAAATTATTCAAAAACATGTAGTGAGATTTTTTGCATATTGAATTTTAAGAAATTACACATGAAAGTATAATTTTGCTATCAATTGGTATCAGAACATGCTTAGGAATAATATGTTCTCCATTTACTCTAATTACTTTTTCGGAATTTGATATGTGCAACAATTTATTCACATGCACTGCAATTTATTCGTAAGGTATATATATATATATATATATATATATATATATATATATAACGAAAGGTAGAATTGAATTGCATTGTATATTGAATAACCATTCATTGGGTGCTTTGGATCAATTTTTTAATTTGCCGTGAAATGTTATAATTACGCTAATGTTCGTGAATTATTAGCAAAGTTACAATTGTGGTGCTGCAATTTATTAGAATAATGTGAAATGTTCGTGAATTATGAGAACAAAATTGCATAATTTTATCAGAATTTTTTTTTACATAAATGCATTATTTTGGAATCACACATTACAGTGAGATTTGTTAATCATCAAAGTGGTCAAATCTATGGGGTTTTGTATTTCTAAATTACAGGATTGATTGATATAATGATGCTATGAAATACTTATGTTTGGGTTGAATGAAATTGTTAATTATAAGACATATATGGATTACCCAAAGGTGAACAATGAAAGTTTAAAAAAAAAATGCATCACCTTGGTCCAACCACGGTGTGCTCACATGAGGATAAAAACAAAAATTTTCGATGTGGAAACATAGACCATCTATGCACCTCATGTGTGTGCATAGGAACTACTCATTAAAACATGTTGGGGTTTTAGAAATACCTTTATCACTTGAAAGACTCAAAGAAAATGGTGCCCTCCAATGATGATCCACACAGTTATCTCCTTCTTGCAAGTGAGAACTTCTTCTTCTCCTTGATTCCTCCTTCCCCTTAGTGGCTTGCCAAGCGTATGCAAGATATGAGGCTTTCAAGTATTTTGTTTCTTTTCTCAAGACTATGAAGGTGCCTTGAGGTCAGGTGAAGGTGCAGCAAAAGAGGAGAGAAGATGAGGTAGAGGAAAAACTAGAATTTGATTCAGAATCAAGAGAGGAAGGGGCAAAATTTTTTCTCTTTCAATCTTATCCTAGTTCGTAATTTGAATTTGAATTCTAATTCAAAATTCAAAATTTCAAGTTTCAAATTTCAATTTCAAAATTCAAATTTCAAATTTCAATTTCAAAATTCAAATTTCAAATTTCAATTTCAAAATTCAAATTTCAAATTTAAATTTCGAATTTGTCCAAAACTTATTTTGGTCAAGTCAACTCCTTGACTTACTAGGATTCATGGCCCAAGGCCCATCGGACCTGTCAACACATTTGGGTCTATTAGTGGAGAAATCAATTTCACCACTAATGCTCCAAATAGGATGCACGATTCAAGTGGGCTTGAAGTTCAACTCTAACCCAATTTAACTCAGTCTTGATAAAGCCTAATAATTATTGACCCAAACTCGCTATAACTTGCAACAAAGAATAACCTTTGTGTGTGACCCATTAGGCCAAATTAGTCACTAACATAAATAAACTTGGACCAATTAAACTCTTTTAATAGGTCCAATTCATTTAATGACCACATAAGACACTAGCAATGTTCTGCAGTCCCAGAAATAATTGAGTTGATCAAGTGATCTACCTTTCTAATTTGGATATTATGTCTCCATCATCCCTCACATCGTCATTCACATTTAGTCGAGAGCAAGGATAAAGTATCAGCTCTCTTTATTGACTAAATATAGCTTTTCACAGGAACTAGAAATCTTCTTCTATTGACTCTAAGACAAATCATGACTCCTCATGATCTCTTACTATGCATAAATTCCTGAGTCAACTAGAAGTCATCCAAGCCCTACCGGTCTTGTGAACGACTAATCCCTCGTAAGGGATTGAGTCCTTTAGGCATGTCCATTTATACTTATGTATTCAGGTTATACCCAAGAGTACATTGTTCTGCCCATTTTCAGGCTGATAGAGTCGTACATTCAAAGTATAACCCTAGGACATAGTATTCGATGACATCCTCAAGTCTAGGATGATCCGCACTACCAAACGATGAGAAACTTTAAAAATTCAATGATATTTTAAAGAATCTTTGTGGAGTCTCTCGGTGGGTCAATTCAATGCCATATGTTCCCTAACAGATCCACCCACGACATCAGCTAAGGCATCACTATGCCTGGATTCCATGAGGTCCCTATATTGTATCCCTATAAAGTAGAAGATGTCGTACTAGTCTTATTGAGATCATCAATGCCCTTTCTTGTTGATTCAAGACTAGGAACTAGCTTTAGGCAATAGACATGTAGTGTCCTCGAATCCTCATGATCATGATCCCTATCATAGATCCTCGAGTGTATACTTGTTCTATTCCTAGGGCCTTTATCTTTAAATGCATATTACTATAAATATAGGTCAGACATAAATATGATAAAGATAAAGTTTGTTCTTATTAATCATGAAATAATACAAGATGTTCAACTAATAAATCAGGTTGTCTCTAGGATACCTACATACTAACAAAATATTGTTTATAATTAATGAAATT
This sequence comes from Glycine tomentella, assembly GCA_007407185.1. Lineage (NCBI taxonomy): Eukaryota > Viridiplantae > Streptophyta > Magnoliopsida > Fabales > Fabaceae > Glycine > Glycine tomentella. Next base: position 346,205 of record PYAF01002415.1, on the reverse strand, counting down.
AAGAATTTGTTTTCATACTTGTTGAGTGCGTGTATATCCAAAGGTAGCATGCATGTCAAGAATATTATGATTTATTGTCCATTAAAGTGTATTTGGTTGTCATCATTGTTGATATGTAAATGTGTTTATTTATCACCCAAAGGTGAAATTAGATACATGATTAAAGTTTATATAGTTTGAATCCATTAAATTTACTCAAAGCATTAAAGTGTGAGTTTTTTAAAATGTATGTAGCTATTCCTAATTTGTTTGCTTTGCGTAACTTAATGATCAATTTTCAATGGGCTCAACTGTGTTGAATGGTCTTAAATGATCCAGTTTCAATTGGGTCTAACAGACTTGGACCTGACATTGATAATGGATTAAGGCCCACCAATCATTACAGAGACCAATACTAATGCTGACAAGTCTCTTAAAGAGGTTTGGGAGCAGTCTAATAGATTGGCACTGAACTTGATAAGATTGTCTATGACTGCAAATGTGAAGCCATCTATAACCAAAACAAGTAATGCAAAGGAGTTCATGAAATTGGTAAAGGATTATTCACAATCTAACATTACTGACAAGTCAATTGTGGGGAATCTATCAACTGAGTTAACAAACAAAAAGTTTGATTGGACTCAACCAATTCATGATCATGTGACTGAAATGGCTAATCTGGTAGTAAAGTTAAATTCCATGGGAATGGTAGTGAGTGAGTCCTTTTTGGTGCAGTTCATAATGAACTTGCTTCCTACTGAATTTGGCCAGTTCCAAGTGAACTACAACACTATTAAAGAAAAATGGAACTTTCAAGAAATTAAGACCATGTTAATTCAGGAGGAAAGGAGATAAAAAGAAAATGAAAGACAACTCAATTCATCTCATGACTCATGATGGAGCCAGTACCAGTTAAAGAAAATCGGGTAAAAAGGATAATGGGAATGCCCATTTGAGGGTTAAAAAAGGTGGATTCCATAAAGAAAAGAAGTGCTACTTCTGTAAGGAGAGTGGTCACTTCAAAAAGGATTGCCTAAAAAGAAAAAAATGGAAAAGAAAGATATATTTTATATATCTGTAAATTTTGAATCAAATCTTGTTGAGGTACCTAATAATACATGGTGCTTGATTCTGGAGCAACTACTCATGTGTCACATATTATGTAGGGATTCCTTTCGATCCAAACCATAAGAGAAACTAAAAAGTTTCTCTATATGGGAAACATAATGAAGGCAAGAATAAAAGGCATTAGGGCTTACAAATTAATCTTAGACATTGGTTGTCATGTAGATTTGAAAGGATGTCTCTATGTACCTGGATGTGCTAGATTTTGGTTTCTGTTTCAAAGTTGGATGCTTTAGGTTTTAATTTCAAGATTGGAAACAATGAATTTTCTTTATTTAAAGATATGCACTGTTATGGATTTGGTACTTTAATATATGGTTTGTATTGTTTCAATCTTGACGTAAAGTTTATGGATCCTTGTTTAATGTTAAATGAATTGTTGGTAGTAAGCGTAATGTGCATGGTGAAAGTTCTGCTTATTTGTGGCATCAAAGATTAGGTCACATATCCAAGGAAAGGATAATGAGGTTAATGAAAAATGAAATTTTGCCTCAATTGGATTTTGGTGATTGGGATATATGTTTTGATTGCATCAAAGAAAAGCAAACCAAAAAAATATCAAAGAATTATGCTATAAGAAATAATGAACTTCTAGAATTAATTCACACTGATATTTGTGGACCTTTTGATGTTCCATCTTGGGGTGGTGAAAAGTATTTTATCACTTTTATTGAGGACTTTTCACGTTATGGTTATTTGTATCTTTTGCATGATAAATCTCAATTAGTGGATATCTTAAAGATATTTATTGTTGAGATAGAAAGGCAGTTGGATAGAAAGGTGAAAGTTATAAGGTTTAATAGAGGTGGTGAATTTTATGGAAAATACAATGAGAATGGACATTGTCCAGGTCCATTTGCAAAAGTTCCTTGAATGTAAACGCATATATGCACAATACACTATGATTGGCACATCGCAACAGAATGGTGTGGCTGAAGGGAAGAATTGCACTCTGATGGATATGGTTAGATCTATGTTGAATTATAGTATTGTACCTTTATCTTTGGGATGCACGCATTAAAGTCCATTGTGTATGTGCTTAATAGGATTCCTAGTAAGGCAATTCCTAAGACCCCTTATGAACTGTGGACAGAAAGGAAACCCAGTTTAAGGCATCTCCATGTTTGGGATTGTCCAGCATAAGTAAAGGTGTATAATCCACATGAAAAGAAACTCGATGCAAGAACCATTAGTGGTTTCTTCATTGGGTATCCTGAAAAGTCCAAAGGTTACAAATTCTATTGTTCTAACCATAGTAAAAGAATAATTTAGTCTGGTAATGCTCAGTTCATTGAGAATGGTAAGTTAAATAGGAGTGAGAAATCATAAAAGGTGACTATTATATACACATATATGGTTTTGTAGAGAACACTGTTGATTGATGTATCTACATGAAGGTCAATTGGAGCAGATTGGTCATTTTAGTCCTATATGTTGATGACATTTTGCTTGGTACTAATGATGTAAAGAAGTATCTCTCTAATAAATTTGAAATGAAAGATATGGCTGAGACATAATATGTGATAGGAATAGAAATATTTCGTGATAGGTCACAAGGATTATTGGGATTGTCTCAGAAAGGATATATCAATAAGGTATTAGAGAGATTCAGAATGGAAAAGTTCTTTACAAGGATTATTCCAATTCATGAAGGGGATAAGTTTAGTCTAATGCAATGTCCTAAAAGTGATTTTGAATGAAAATAAATGCAGCATATCCCTTATGTATCAGTGGTTGGGAGCTTAACGTATGCCCAGGCATGTACACAGTCAGATATTCGCTTTGTTGTAGGAATGTTGGGTCGATATCATATCAATCCTGGAATAGAACTCTAGAAAGTTTTAAATAAAGTTCTTAGGTATGTAAGGCATAAAAGATTACATACTCATATATAGAAGGTCAGATCACCTTGAAGTGATTGGCTACTTGGATTCAGCTATGCTTTTGGCTGGAGAAGCAATACCATGGAAAAGTGCAAAACAACCTGTGATTGTCACTTCTACCATGGTGGCTTAGTTTATGGCATGCTTGGAGGCCACAATTCAAGCATTATGGTTGCATAACTTTACTTTAGGGTTTGGTATTGTCGATAGTATAGCCAGACCACTGAGGATTTATTGTGATAATTCTACAGTTGTCTTCTTCTCTAAGAATGACAAAGACTCAAAAAGAGCTAAGCACATGGATTTGAAGTATTTGTCAGTTAAGGAAGAAGTACAGAAACATAGGGTGTCAATTTAGCATATTGGTACAAAATTAATGATATCGGATCCATTGACTAAAGGTTTACCTTCCAAGACATTTATTGGCCATGTTGAAAGGATAGGTGTTATGGATAAGTCCTTGTTAACGATGTAATGTGATGTATGTATGTGTGTGTGTGTGTGTGTGTGTGTGTGTATATATATATAGACATTATGGTAGTAATGCCTGTATTGCGTGACACTTGTGAATTCAATTACATTTATGTTTATGTGATTTATGTCATTTACATTATATGGTATACGTTATTATTATAGTGAGATGACAACGTGTGTCTTTCAAAGGACATTAAAGACACATATTATGGTGTTACCTAAAGTTAAGTTGAATTGAATGATTCATGATACATGGAAGGAACCGAGTTGTTTGGAAAGCTTGCAACCGCCATGAGTCAATCATTTTAACATATGGTGTGCACAATTACAATTTAGTGTTGAATCTTCAATTCATTGCATGAGCCAAGTGGCATAATGTTAGATTATATAAGTTACAAATGTTGTCTCCTTTCTTTTAAAAATTGACATTCTGATGTTTCTAAAAGGGTGAGAAAAAACACTTTAGAGAAGAAAAGGCCAAAACCAAGGATCTCTACATCATCATAGGGATCAATTAAAGGAAGTCAGAGAAGAGAGAAACATCAAGAGTTTTGCATGATGAATCTAGGTAAGTCTTCTGAATCCTCTTATGAAATTCAGAGTATAATAGTGGTGAGAAATATGTTATTCAAGGTCCTGTAGTTTAATTTCTTGTATATTGAATTTTAAGAAATTACCCATGAAAGTATAATTTTGCTATCAATCTTTTTGCAAAGCTGGCAAGATGTTAATGACTATAATGAAGCCAACTCTAGTACCACTCAATTTCATTTTCAAGAATAGAGACAAAGCTTCAAGAGTGTGGTCACGTAATGCATATCCTTGGATCATTGCAAACCACGAAACCAAAGTCTTGTCCATTATCAAGGCAAAAATCTTTTGTGCCAAATTCAAGTCATTGCATGCAGAATACATGTCAATAGAGAATTATGAACAGATACCTGATCATCTTAACCATTTCTTATCACATGAGCATGTGTTTGCTTTCCCCACACTACTACAAAAGCTGGTTTCTACGACGGGCCATTAACGACGGTTCTTTAAAAACCGACCTAGTATGGTATGCGGTGGCAATTTCGTAATTATTTGAACAATAATATGCAAACGAAGTCGGTTTGTACAATGACCGACGTTGTAGGATAAAATACAAATACGGTTACGTAAAAATCGACCTTGTCTTCAGCTATTCAAAGTCGGTTTCCATAATAACCGACTTTGATTCATTTTTAATAATAAAAAAATCGGGCATAAACCTAGCTGTTTCACTCCACTTTATTCCTCTCCCTCCCAATCCTCTTGTTCCTGGCCCCCCGCATCCTCCCTCCGAAGGGAGCCCACTCCTTCCACATTTCCCCCAGCGATGAACTCGATGACATCAACCTCTTCAAGCGTGCCATCTCCCTTTCTTCACCCCATTCCAATTCCAATTCCAATAACCCTAACAAGTTCTTCCACCTCTCATCCAAAAACCCCTCTTTGAAAATCGCCTTCCTCTTCCTCACTAACTCCGATCTCCACTTCTCCTCCTTATTGGACCATTTCTTCTCCTCCACCCCCTCCAACCTCTTCAACATCTACATCCACGCTGACCCCTCCTTCAACCTCACCCTCCCTTTGTCCCCTTTTTTCAAAAACAAATTCATCCACTCCAAACACACCTTCTGCGCCTCCCCAACCCTAATCTCCGCCATTCGCCGCCTCCTCGCCACCGCGCTCCTCGACGACCCCTCCAACGCCTACTTCGTCGTCCTCTCGCAGCACTGTATCCCTCTCCACTCCTTCACCTACACCTACAACTCCTTCTTCCTCTCCCCCACATTCGACTCCCAAGACCCCGAATCTTCCTCCTCCACCCGCTTCGGCCTCCGCCTCAAATACAAGTCTTTCGTGGAGATCCTTCATGGTACGTTGTTGTCTATTTTATTTTATTTGTTGTGATTTATTAGGGTTAGCAATAGATACTGTGAGTTGGTGTTTGTGTGAGTCAGAGATAGTCAAAACTCAAAAGGGTTTGGATCTTTGTTGATGTGGATTTGCACTTGTTGGATGGATGGAGAGTGGACGTTTCTATTTTCAGCTTTATTATTTGTTAGAATCTGGGTTTGATGCTTTTTTTTTTGTTTGCAATATCAGAATGTTTCTTGGGGTTTAAAGTTGAGAATGTACTGTTACGAGTTTGAGAATTAGCTCAAAATAAAGAAGGAAGGAAGCATTTGTCGGTTTGAGAAAAATTAATTTTGATATCTCCCAACTGTAATCTAAAAATGGACTTCGAAGAGTGTGTTTGGATAGTTGAACGGAAAAATTAATTAATCATTCCAATGCATAAACGAAAAAGCTACGTGAATAGTGCATTGGGTTTAACGTGGCTTGAGTTAGATGCAATTGTAATCCAAACACGGTGGAATGAAAGCGAGTTTTAGATTGACAGACATTGTAGTGAACTTTGGATGGACCTCCTCAAGTTGCTTTTTAAGCAGCAAAATATGTGTGTAGGTGCATTAGTGCGGTGTTCATGGCTTGCTTATCACCTTCTGGTCCATTTGTTGCCAACCCAAAATCCGAGATTTTTGCATTATAATTCTGTCATTGACAAAAAGAAATTTTAAAAAGCCTATCTAACTAATATTATCTATCTGTCATTCATTCTTTTTCTTTCATATAGGTTTCTTTTGTGACTGAGCTACTTGTTTCTATTGATTCTAAAGCTGTTTCAGATTGTTACCCCTATTTTTGAATAAAATGGCTATCTTAACTGCTGCTAGCCCTTTTCTTTCTCATAAAGCAACTGCCAATTGTCCCGACGACCATAAGTGACTACCGGGTCACAAATTTTTACTTGACAGCCTGAAAAGAAAAATCCTGGATTGACTCCAAAGGATTGGGTCAAGTTTCTTGCATCTGCAATGGTTGGGCTGGATAGTTTTTCAATTACACAAGCTTGAGTTTTTCTACCATTGTGTTCTTGTTCTTTGCCATCTTGTACTAATGCATTTAATATGTTTTACTTCACAGGTTGCTGTAGCTAGTTCTCTTCATGTGGATACAGCTGATTTGAAGGTCATTGGTGTCGTTCTCTCTACCGTACTTGGATATTTGGCCAAGACATACTTCAGGTAAGCATGTTAACTGCTTTTTTCCTTGGAAATATGTGCTTTGCATCTATCAATTTAAGTTTACACCTTCTTTTCTTTTTTGTGTTAGTCTAGGCAATTGATTCTGTTTTCTTGTGTGCTTAGTGCATTATTTAGCAGTACCAAGTGCATACCTCACCACGTGTTTTATTTTGTGTAAAGATTTGTGTTTTATTTTGAAAAACTGATTCTAGTTTTTTTTTTTTTTTTTTTTTTTTTATAAAAGAAAATAGACACTTACACCTAGTGCAAGCCTCACCACATGCATACAGTACCACTCTAGATGCATGACTCAATTTTGAGCTAGGATCACGAAACAAAAGAAGTTAATGAGAAAACATTTCCTAGCTGTTTCTGTTTTTTCAATTTTTAAAACACTTGTTTTGGAAGCAGTTTTCATACCTTAATCGAAGTTGGATGAGAAATTGATTGATGAATAAAATTATATATTAAAATATATATGTTAAAAATATTTATTTATTATAATATTAGTTATATCTTAAATTATATATTAAAATATTTATTTATTATAAATTTTATATATATAATATAAATTTTTATTGTGCATTGCACAAGATAAAATACTGGTTAATATTTAAAAATTAATTTCATTATAGGTTTCAATCCTTACAAATAATTACTATAAATATTCGTTGCCTTCAATTTCATCAAATTTTTTTTTTGACAAAATGAGACAGTATAATTTTCATAACTACTACTTATGAATATTTCTTCTTAATACAACATCTGAACGGCTAATTTTTATAAATAATACAATTTAATTATTTATTTAGTAAAAGGGGGCTAATTGGAAGTTATTTAGCAAACTGGGGCACTCAAACACGCCCCATCTGGGCGTGTTTAAACACGCCCAGATGGGGCGTGTTTGAGTGCCTAGTTTGCTATATATAGCCCCAAAAAATCCCACAATGCAGAAGCGTTTCATGTTGCGTGCTGTGTAGAAGTTGCTCTGCTTCAGGATCTACTGGTTGGGATTGGATATTTTGTGAAGATTAGCGCTGCAAAGAAGTAAGTTATAAACCCTAACCCT
>PYAF01002415.1:290688-327022 GCA_007407185.1 Glycine tomentella | reverse complement strand
CCCTGTTACCTGTCTTATTTGTGTTGATGTTGATAAACTGGATCAGCAAGGACATGGTTTTATAGTTCTGTTATGTGATTCCGTACATAATGTATCAAGAAAACGATTCTATGCTTCCGCTATTGTTTATAAATTGGATACGATGCGCTAATCTGATATTATTAATGCTAACACGTCGGAGGCCTACGGGGTGTTACAAGCTGGTTGGTTTAGGTTCCAATAACTACCAAGACTTTCCTTGGGCTGTTAGAGTCACTAAAGAACACTTATGGCAATATTCCAATTTACATACACAAAAATGGTATGGCGATTTTCCTATTCATGACATGATTGAAATCATCATTCAAAAGTTCTTTTTTGGCTAAGTCATAAGTGCATTATTATTAGTCATTCAGTTGCCCTATCCTTCTTTTACGTGTCCATGCCGCCATGATGAGTTCACTAGATGCTAACTATAGGCACTACAAAGCAAGGCAAGCAATAATTCTAAAAGACAAAAGAGACAAGCAGTCGAAGGTTTTGATTGCTTTTAACTGGTTTTGTCTTTATAGTCATTCTGTGTGTAGAGTACCCACATTTTTTCTATGTTTAATAGGATAATCACCTTGTTTTGACAATGGAAGACCTTTCAAAGGCATTGCATGAGGTAAGAATAGTTCTCTATTTTAAATAGAGAAAAGTTTCCTCTCCCCTCATTATAGTAGGGGTCATTGCAAGTTTGCAATCCATAATTGTATTATTTGACTAGAACATGGTTTGTGGGGGTACTATTGCTTTTTTTTTACCCAGCTAAAGGCTTTATGGTAGTGAGATTCTCTCCCTATAGCAAACCCATTACCCATATACTGCATGAGTATCAGAAATTGTTAATTAAGCCTTTAATAAAACTTGAAATCCAACATTGTAAAACTAATCTTTGGCTGCTTTTGAAAAAGGAAAATAGAAATATGATGAATTATGAATGTTGTCAAATAGAAAGAAACAATAATGGATGCATCAGGTGAAATAAGCTTTGTGTTACTGGTCCTTCTCCCTCCTTGCCACTAGCCACTAGCCAGTGGGTCTAGTGGTTTCTTTGTGTAACATAATTGTGGAATATTAGGAGATGAAGGGTTCCTAATAAATATTGGCAATCCCTTATATCTGAGCTATGGTACCTGAAAATCAAGTTCTCTTCAAATTTGAAGTGGCTATCATGAAAATGGAGAAAGGCAATAATTTATGTTGGAGTAAATAAATGGTTCATTATTGATAAAATATTTAGTAATTCTGAATATTTTGGTTTATAGCTTAATTTCTTCAAGTAATGATTTTAGTTTCATGTACAATTTTTACTTTGCCTTTCCAATGAGTTTATTTATTTATTTTGATAACTTTTATCACCTCAGAGTCAAATCAAAGTTCTCTTGTTGGACACCTTGTAAGGCATAAAGGACCAGTAAGTTCTGCTTTGCTTTTATAAGCCAACCTGTTGATTTTTAATTGTTCTTTGTTCTTAACCATATATATTGTTTGCTTAATTTAAAATGATATCTCATATTTTTATGTTTCAGGTTTGTGGTCTTGAGTTTAATGTCATTGCACCAAATCTTCCTGAGGATGGTGAAATTTGCATATGGGATTTGGTCAATCCTTCAGAACCTACACATTTTCCCCTGCTTTGATGGATTAATATGTTTTGATATTCAAATATCTGTCTCTGTAAATTAATATGTGGGTATGATTGTGTAATTTTTTGTCATAATTAGCTCTATGAAATTCTATATTTTGATTCTCATTTCAAGTGGCAATGAATGAATATTACAAAGTAGTATGTTGCATTCATTGTTTGGGTTATATTTAGTTCCACATTTGATCAATGTAGTATTCCTCAAGCTCTATTTGCGATCACATATAAAGACTAATGGGTCACTTGTTACCGTCTTTGTATTTATTTTTAAAAAAATTAAAAAAATTAAGATACAAAGACGATTTTGCCTTAAAACTGTCTTTGTATCTTAATTTTTTTAATTTTTTTTAAAAAATAAAGATACAAAGACGGTTTTACCTCAAAACCGTCTTTGTATCTTTATTTTTTAAAAAAATATATAAAAAAATCAAGGAAGACGATTTTTTGAACCGTCGTCGAAAGTGTTGTTTTTCAACAACACGCGCAATAAAGACGGTTCTACAATCGTCGTCGTATGGGGTTTAGAACCGTCGTCGAAAGCCTCGCCTGTAGTAGTGATGATAGGTTTTCAGAAAATTGTTAGGTTCGTAAATTGTTACAATGTAAGGTTTAGGGTTTAGTGTTTAGGGTTTAGGGTTTAGTCTTTAGGGTTAATGTTGTTTATGATAATTGTTTAGTGTTTAGGGTTAAGAGTTCGGGTTTTTGGTTTGTGGTTTAGGGTTTAGGGTTTAGGTTTTTGTGTTGTGAGTGTTTGTTGTAAGGTTCATTGTTTTGTGTTTAGGGTGTTTGATTTAGGGATTAGGATGTATGGTTAATGGTGTAGGGGTTAGGGTTTAGGGTTTACGGTGTTTGGTTTAGGGGTTAGGGTGGATGGTGTAGGGTTTAGGTTGTATGGTTTAGTGTTGATGTTTGTTAGGTTAATTGTTTAGTGTTTAAGGTGTTCGGTTTAGGGGTTTAGGGTTAAGGGTTACGGTGTATGGTTAATTGTGTAGGGTTTATGATTTAGGGTTTACGTTGTTTGCTTTAGTGTGGCATTCAACAATGTTTTAGGTTTAGGGTCTTTTGTTTAGGGGTTAGGGTTTAGGGTGTAGGATTTAGGTTTTATGGTTTAGTGTTGATGTTGGTTAGTTTAGAGTTTTCGGTTTAGGGGTTTAGGGTTAAGGGTTACGATGCATGGTTAATGGTTAAGGGTTAGGGTGTATGATTATCGTTTAGGATTGATAATTATGTAGATTGGGTTTAATTAATTTGATATGATAATTATTTTTAATGTGTTGTCAACCGAAGTCAAAATTTGTTTACTTTTAATTTTGATTTATTTATATTAAAATAGTCATTAGATGGCTAACTCATCTTCGAGTGATTCTTCACGCTCTGGATCCGATCATGAGGGTGAGCCCATGGATCCGGCGACACATGTCATCCCTACCCCTTAAACTTGCCACACTGACAAGAACGCTCTACAAGGTTGATTGAATATACCCTATCCCAGCCCTCTTCCACCTAAAATAATGTTTGCTCAACATTATACGTGCCTACATGGTGGCCTGTAGCAAGGGTCTAATTATGCCTCATAGCATCAACCATAGTTTTGCAATGTCGCTATGAACGTTCAAGCTATGAAATAGCTGCCTGACCTCTGCATACAAAATAATGAACCAATTAGGTGTACGTGTACTTCACAAGGGCGGTGATAGGCATATTCCTTGCTCCCTTGAACACCCTATTCATTGATTCTGACAAGTTTGTTGTCATATGGCCATATCTTCTTCCCTCTACATCATATGCATGTGTCCATTTTTCCTTAGAGATGCCATCAATCTATTCTGCAACCTCAGGACTGGTATCACGAAACCGTGCAAATGTGGCGTCAAAATCATCCTTACTGGGAGTATAACATGCAGAATAATAATAACATTAACACTATTCCGTTTACAGATTTGTCTCAGCTTAATGTATTCAAAATAGTTGTTAACATACCTAAAGTCATGAGGTTCTTCTTCAATCTTGCACTCTTGAACCTTTGATTAAAATTACTGACAATATGACGAAGGCAAAACACTTGATGCGCAAAAGGTGGTTGTCCACCGGCATGATTCTCTACAGCAGATATGATGCTCCGGTGCCGATCTGAAATGAGACATATATTTTGCATTTGGGTAACGTGGAGGCGAATGTTAGCAAGGAAGTATTCCCAAGCTTCCAACGTCTCCCCCTCGACAATGGCAAATGCCAGTGGCAGGCACTCATTATTTCCATCCTGACTTGTGGCAATCAACAATTTTCCTTTATACTTGCCATATAAATGAGTCCCATCAATTTGAATGATGAGTTTGCAAAAATTAAAAGCCTCGCAACACTGCCTAAAAGTCCAAAACATGCGATAAAACACACACTTTGCCTGTACCAGTCGATTTGCCACAAAATAAGCATTTGTTTGAATATCATAAAAAAAACTTGGCGAAAAATGAAGCATGTAGTCACACCACCTCAGCAAAAATGCATAAGAATCTTCCCAATCCCCATAAATCATACCAGGTTTTTCCATATAAAACTTTAAATCCATACGTATTGGTAATCCTTTCCTAAACCAATGCAATTGACACAGAGGGTTCATCCTTAACCATTCCTATCAATGAAATGGTAACATTGACATTAACAACATACCTTTAAAAACAATATTCTTCATATTGACCAAATTTAATAGAAACATACCTACTACAAGTGAAGCAATAACATCAACATCAAGCTGTTTGTGATCCTGTGAAATATGATCATTCAGGCAATTGTGTTTTCCACCCATCTTCAAACAAGCCACTTCTCACCGAATGTTGGTTTGATTACCCTAACCCTCCAAGGGCAACCATCATTGTTTCGAATACACTTCATGCTAAACTTGTTCGGCTTGCTCTCAACCACAGTTGCTTCTTGATCCTCCTTCATGAGGTTCCATTTAATTGCAATTTGTGCCTCCATTTTGGATGCAAATTCCTATTTAACAAACAAGTCATCCCCTAATTGCCATGGACCTTGCACTGAACCTGAACCCGAACCCGAAGCAGAACCGGTAAAAGATTCTTCTTCACTTGGATGATTCCAATCAATATATGTGTAATGTGGAATTCCATCCCAAAAAGGAACGACCTCAGCACCTAAACATATCAGCCAAATAAATACTATAATATGACGTAGACAAGTAGAATACCCTGATGAAATAAATCTTGAATTATCTATCTCAAACCAATAAAAAGATATTGAAAATGATTATGTAGGATTAGACAGTGAAAAGAATAGTAAGGGTATAAAGAAAAACAAAGACAACAACAACATGGAGGCAAAACTTAATTTCTTACTAACAAATTTTTTGACAAAGTAAATTGGAATAATTTCTTAGGTCAAAGAAAATTTAACAATGTCAAAGAATATTGTCTCTTCATTTGATTAAAAAATTTAAGAGAAAATACTATAGCCTCTATTCAAATAGGAGAACTAGGTCTAGATATTTTGATAATTCAAAATCAGAAGAATTTAATAATATGCGTAATCTAACATGTCACCTAACAACTAAACATATATCACTACAATTTCACTTATTAAAGCAATCTAACATACCTTCGACATCTTGTTTTGGTTGAGTAGATCCAACATCGGCATGATGACGGATTGAGACGATCCCACATCAGTTTCTCCTTGTAATCCAGTCGCATGCACACCAGCATCCGCGTCATTATTTGACGCACTAGCATCCTCCTCAAGAAGACGATCTTCCATTGCGATATTTTCGTCATTGTCATCCTCATCATCATCATCCATAACCCAAGTTGGGTTATGTTCAGCTTCCTCAGACACGTTTACACCTGGAGTAGCATATGACGCTTCATTATGCGCAGAATTAAAAGCAACTGACCTTATGGGTAAGGGTAAAACAACATCCTCCACTGCAGTATAATCCATGTACAATTTTAACAAATCATTCGTTGACTGCTTCAGAAATTGGTCCATTACAATTTCTATGTCTTCATCATTCAACGGTTGACTCCCTGTGTAATGATCTTGTTGCCATAATCTTACCGTCACCAAAATGATACGTTGGTTGTCTTTTATCTTCTTATGCAATTCACTCACTATTGATCTTCGATTGATACGTGTCGGCCTGTTGTCACCTTCAAAAATAACACCCTATCACCCTCTAGCTTTTCTTCCATTAAAAAATAACATAGCACGAACACTTTCACTGCCTGAACTCATAGTTTGCTGCCAACAAAAACGAAAACTTTAAACGACGTAAGGGTAAAATACAGACGCTTAAAGGACGCTTAATCAAGAACTCACTATCTGAAAAAATGGACACAGACAGCAACTCACTCAACCAATGCATCTGGAGCCACCTTAAATAGACCCCATGCACCCAAACACGCCTAAATTGGGCATGTTTAAACACCCTTATTTTAGGCGTGTTACACAGCCACAAATTTCAAATTATTTTGAAAACTACCTCCTTTTTCGAATTATTTATTTAATTTGTATTATTTATTTAAATTTGCCTTAAAATGAGTGTCAACTGGTAGAATCATACTGACTAGGTTCAATAGGAGAAGGAAACATGAACATGAAGGAAAGCATTGTTTGATCAATCTAAAAGAATAAATGTCAACAACACAAGTCACGAAAACATTTGAACTCACCTTCACCTACACCATAAAAGGACTTCGATATTTAGCACAAATGGACTATTAGCTCAATACAAGCTAGAATCAAGGAATTCCTTTGCACAAATAGACGAACAACTAAAATCCACAAGTTCACTCAAGACTTCTCACGTGACTAAAAGATGATCAATTTTAACAACACAAATCGGTACCTACCTTCCTTAATAGTCAAAGAATGAATTGGCATTCTATGAAACAAGTGGTGGGTAGCAAACCACAAAGGGGTAAAGGAAACATATAAACCGATCACATAATCTTAACAAGTTGACCTTACTTACTAAAATGACATTATCGAGAGTTCTAGACATCATTTCTGAGTTAAACAAAAGCCTTTACTTAACTAACATTTAGGGCTAAAACTTTCAGAAAGACCACTTTTCCTAATTCTATCTTTTTTCAACTCATTTGTTCCAAAGTTTATGAATACTGCAAAGAAATAAGTGTGATATTCTCATGAAAGAATGAATTAACACATCAAGGATATTGGAAAGAGCAAAACACCAAACGCAAATCATCAATTCATGACATCATCCAAGTAAAGCGATCCATTCCTTTTTAAGGGAAAAAATGTGAGTAGTGATCGGATTGATGATAAAAAAAGAATCATGAGTCTTGAATAGTGATTCAATTGATGATAAAGAAAGAGAATTGCTGATACTGTTTCCTCATAAAGGAAGAGGAATATGACCTCTTGGTCAACCTCAAGAACATATGAACCTAGTGATGTCATCCACCATAATTCCCATGATAACTCTTAATATGAAAAATACTTGGCATATTTTAAAACACGATTCCAAGCCCATTTTGTTTCTTAAAGTTTGCACTAATTGGAAACTCTAAGGGAAATATAAAAATTATTAGCTTTAAGGGGCTACATGCTTTGCACTAAGCCCTATTTGTGTGTGATGCTCTTATAGCTTGGTGGTTCCCTCTCTATATATATAAGAAGAAAAAAATGTATGAAGTTATTTTAGAGTGGTTTCCATGATCAAGTGACCTACTTTAGGATCAATTTTCAATAAGATGGGGGGTAATTTTGGTTTCTAAGATGTAAGGATGAATTGAATCTTTTTCAACAAGATTTCCTACAATGCAAACGACACCTTGAACGGACGAATACAACTTAGGATATGACGTAATCATTCTAGGGTTTTCATCATAGAACCCAACACTAGACTTGGACACTTTTTAATTGTATCTAACACTCCTCTAGCACCAAATATAATACAATAGATAATAATAATAATAATAATAATAATAATAATAATAATAATAATAATAATAATAATAATAATAATAATAATAATAATAATAAATTATAGACAATATGACGAGATCTCAATAAGGATTCTCTTTAAGATACATTCTTAGTACTCAAAACTTGGGGTGTTACACCTTTCCTCATCCCCACTTGTTTTCTTCTTTTGGCATCGATTGATTCTTCAACAGGTCAAGGACTCTCTGCCTCTTTGACCCATACATCTAAAAATACTCTTACTGATACTATTTAGGACACAATAATTATATATGGATTCTACAAACATTTAATGAGAAGAGAGAAAAGAGAAAAAAAAATAGGTATAATAGGTAACATCATGTGATAGAGAGATAAAGAGAACTAAGAAATGTTAATTAGGTGTCCTAAACCAATATAGAAAGTGTGTCATAATGCATGTGTAAATTTGTAAACTTTCTACATTGATTACAGACACAATCGATGTAAATTGTATGTTTTTTTATTTATATCAAAGATATAATAGTTTGCGTTCTAATTAGTAACGAGTACAATTAGAAACACTCTCCCATGCTATGAGTACGGTTGCCCAATTAGTCAATTACAAACATTTTGCCATTTTTTTAATAAGTTTTTAGATTCTGTAAAATCTCCCATGCCATTTTTATTGGCTAGATTAGCAAGCTCGCCACTATCTAAAGATATTTCTTTCCTCTTCTATCAGATGTAGGTTCTTTCAACATAAAAAGTTAGATTGATACTCAATTATGTTTATCTACACATACCACTTTTATTTTAATTTTTTTTCAGATTAAGAGGGGTCAAAGCCCAAAAAAGAAAACTACAAAAACGCTACTCTAGGAGTTTCAACTCCTAATACATCAAAAAGCAACAGTTGATCCAAAAAAGAAGGTTATTGCTCATAAATCAAAATTTCCTCCTCCATGTGGTTAGGCCTATTAGCAATGGCATCAGTAACCGAATTTTCTTCTCTATAAACATGAGAAAAATTGATCTACCAATCTGTTGCTAACAATCTTATAATAGCCTTCATGATAGACCATATTGAAGCACACCCTTGTTTGGACCGATTCAAGCTCAAAAAACTCCCCATAATTCTACAATAAAGATAGATAATCTATCTAATTTATTAGAAAACCCAGAAATCCACCTCCCCCTTCATCTTTGATAATTCCCCCGCAGCTAGAAGGTCCATTGTGACCATGGATAGATCCATCAGTGCTTAACTTATACCATCCTACATCTAATCAATATTTCTTGTCTTTTCATAACCATAGAAGTTATGCTAAGCTAGGAATTTTGAAGATATTGATTAGAAAGATGCAAAATAACTTCCCAAGGTTTGGATGGGCTTACAAACATTGGATCATGAAGTTATTGATTTCTCAAAAACTAAAACAAGTAACATCCTTAAGCCCATATCACTCTCCACCCTTGTAACTCACCACTCTTTAGTGCATTAGTTAATGAAAAGCTAGCCAATCCTTCAAATCAGAAGTGAAGAAAAGTGCTTTTGTGTTGGCTTTTTGAATAAAATGATGGCAAACCTAGAATGCTAGAGGACAATCCCTCAAAACATGAAGAAATGTTTCTTCCATATAATTACAATGATAACATCTTTACTTTCCTAACCCCCATCTTGTTATTCTACTATGAGTAACACTTCTATCATGAGCCATTTGCCAAGTAAACACCTTAACTATCTCTGGAGCTTTAATCTTCTAAATAGTTTTCCAAGCTCCATTATGCTGAAAAGCATGGAAACCATTGAGTCTTTGATAGGCACTAGCCACAGTAAACTCCAATTGCCTATTTCTCGGCCATAATTTCTTGTCTAGACCTGCTTGATTCAAAAGAGGTAGTGTGGGCATAATAAGACCAATCACATCCTAAGAAAAAAGTTGTTGCATCAAAGTACAGATACATTCCCCATCATCTCGAACCAGATCTTTGACTTTTAATCTCAAATACTGATCTGGTATATCATTGACAACAGTAGCCAACTTTACGTCATTATTTACCTATCTATCCATCAACACATTCACCATACATCTATCACCAATAGCCAAAAATGCACTAGTCACAAGATGAGGCCAAATCATTCATCAGTTGGAAGGCAACACTTCAGCACGTAATGGCTTTATCCACTACACAGGAAGAGTACATGGCTCTGGCAGAAGCAACAAAGGAAGGAATATGGCTTAAAGGTCTTATTAGCAATCTTGGGTTTTCACAAGAAAAGGCTATCATTTTCTACGACAGTCTAAATGCAATCTGTTTAGCCAAGGATCAAGTCTATCGTGAGAGGACTAAGCACATTGACATCAGATACCACTTCATCTAATTTAAGAAGAGGGTTGAAGTCCAAAAATCTGATATGAGGGAGAATCCAATTAATATGTTCACAAAGCTTGTTCCAAGAAGCAAGTTCATGCATTGTCTCGATCTACTTAACGTAGATTGTTGGAAATGAACTGGGTTACTTGTAATTCACAAATTTTATTGAACCAAGGAGTAGATTGTTTATTGTTGGACGATAGAGATAGGGTAAATGAAAATGGTCGACTGGTATAGTACTCTTGTCTTTTGAATAGTTCATCTAATCCTCTATAATCTGGTGGAGCATCTAGTCAAGTAGAAGAGAGTGTCTAGTCTGGTGGTTCATTAACATAGGTTGTGTTGTAACTGTAACTGCTTTTTTTTTTCTATTATAACCATTTTCTGGGTTTAGAGAGCTTGAGAGTGTTTTGAATCCATCAATTGTAAATTCCATTATTCGCAATAAACTTAATAATTTACGCGTTATCTTTTTTCTCCTTCTATCATTTGTGCTTCTTTATCTTAATAGAACTTCTCGAATCTTCCCAACACCAGGCTTCATCATCAACTGCCTTAGAAATGAGATGGGATAGCTTATCCATGCTTAGCACAGAACGGTAAAGAGATACAAGGTCGCCTTGACGCAACCCACTATGAGGAGCAAACATAGTAGAGCGCTTACCATTCCACATAATTAGTTTCCACTTTGCTATACAATTCATAATAAGAGTAATAAGATTCTTACGTAAACCCATTTCTTGCAAAACATGATTCATAAATGATGTATGTCTAACCTCATTAGACATTGATTTCCCCAATCTAACTTGCAATGAAACTCAATCATCAAGAACTATTCAAGAACTCAAACTCTTACTCGTGAATTTGGAGCAAAAGTGGCATGAATGAGATTCAAGGAATTAAGCAATAGAGGATGGATTGAGACAAGGAATGAAGATGGATGACTCCATGGAGAAACTCTCCAATAAGTCTAGGAAGAATCACCATAATAGCCTTAAGAAGCCATTGATAAGATCCAAGAAGTTCTTGCACAAGAACAAGAGAGAATCTCTCATAAGAAAATTCAACTTTCTTATTGATTTAACCAAAAGTTCTTTACATTTTGTTTTTGTTTGCTTTATATAGCCAAGGTCCTAAAGCTTGTCTTGTAAGCTACCTAAGCCAAATGCAAGTGGAATGAAATGGCAAGTGAAATGAAGCTTGAGGTGCAAGCTAATGAAGCTTGAGGTGCAAGCTAAGGAAATTTGAGTTGCAAGATATTCACTTGATGACTCGTGGCTAAGTCAACCACGTGCAAATTACATTTTGCAAGCTTACATAGGTGCTAAAAAAATTACATACAAGCGCACCTACACTTATTAAACAATTGCAACTAAAGGCTTATTTATTGCCACTAAAAGGTGATGGAATTAAATTCAACTTGAGAGTACAAAATCCAGCCCTTGTTCTTCTTGAGTTGGTGTGCTTCTTCATGCCTGTCTAAAAGGTGCAAATTAGCTTTGATGTGCTCTTGAAGGGCTTGATTTCTAGCTTTTCTCATGGGTTCCCTAAAGCTAACCAAAGGAAGCTCTTCAAGTTCTCCTCCTTGGCCTTGAGCTTGTGATGGACCTCCATCATCGCCTCCTTCTTGAAAGGAACTTGACCTCAAGTTTGCTCCCTCACTTGTACCTACATCACACAAAGAAAGATCATAAACATTAAAGGTGTTACTCACAACATACTCAATTGAAAACTCCAGTTTATATGCATTGTTGTTGATCCTCTCTAAAATTTTAAAAGGTTCATCTCCTCTATGTTGGAGCTTGTATTTCCTCTCTTGAGGGATCTATCCTTCCTCAAATAAAGTCAAACCAAATCCCCTTCGTTGAAGACCACTTGTTTCTTGTGCTTATTGGCTTTCTTAGCATTTTGTTCCATCTTCCTCTCCACATAGGCCTTCACCTTTTCATGCAATTTCCTAACATAAGAAGCTTTAGACAAAACATCATGATTAATCATAGAAGAAGTGTTAGGTAATGGCAATAAATCAAGAGTTGTTAAAGGATTGAAGCCATAGACAATTTGAAAAGGAGATAAGGAAGTGGTCTTGTGAACCACTCTATTATAAGCAAACTCAATGTGAGGTAGGCATTCCTCCCAAGTCCTCAAATTTCCTTTGATATAGCATCTAAGAAGTTGACCCAATTTCCTATTCACCACTTCGTTTTGGCCATCCGTTTGTGGGTGGCAAGTTGATGAAAACAAGAGCTTTGTGTCAAGCTTACCCCACAATATCTTCCAAAAGTGGCTAAGGAACTTTGTGTCTCTATCACTCACAATGATTCTAGGCAATCCATGAAGTCTCACCACTTCCTTGAAGAAGAGATTGGCCACAGCACAAGCATCATCATTCTTGTGACAAGGAATGAAGTGTGTCATCATTGAGAACCTATCAACAACAACAAATATAGAATCCTTTCCCCTCTTGGATCTTGGGAGACCAAGCACAAAATCCATGGAAACGTCAACCCAAGGGGAGTTAGGAATAGGCAAAGGTGTATATAAACCATGATGCATTAATCTAGATTTAGCTTTATGACAAGTAATACATTGAGATACAAGCTTATGCACATCATGCCTCATTTTTTGCCAAAAGAAATGTTCATGTAAAATAGCCAAAGTTTTATCCACATCAAAATATCCTATCAAGTTTTTCTCATGAGCTTCTCTAATGAGCTTTTAGAAACACTTAGTTTCTTTTCCTTGAACAAGAACCCATCATGTCTACAATATCCTTGATGAGCCTCTTTCTCACACAAAGCAAAAATACTAGAGAAGTCATTGTCACTTGAGTACAATTGCTTTATGTGATTAAAACCAAGCAACTTAATTTCAAGCATAGAAATCAAACAATGCCTCCTTGATAAGGCATCTGCCACTACATTCAATTTTCCTTGCTTATGTTTAATAACATAAGGAAATTTCTATATAAATTCAATCCACTTAGCATGTCTCTTGTTGAATTTAACTTGAATTTTTAAATATTTAAGAGACTCATTATCACTATGGATTGTTAGATACAGGGGGAGCTTGAAAAGGATCAAGATGATGAGGCTCTTAGTGTTGAATATTTTAGCTTTTACATGTCATTCAATTGAAGGCATATGTAATCTTTAGATATCTAAGAGTTTCATCTAATGATCCATTGCAATGCATAAACATCATTCATTGGCTTGCATTCATAGTTTTACAACAAGGCATATGTTTTCTGAAAAAGATTTTAAAGTATTCATGATTGCATTGAAAAACCAAAGTGTTCAAAGCTTATGTTTTGGAAAAACATATTTTCTCTACTTTAATCAATTACTAGCTAATGGTAATCTATTACTTAAGCTTTGATTAACACTTTAATCGATTACAGCTATATGGTTATCGATTAAACTTCACAAAGACACAAAAATGTCTTCCTGTGATAATCGGTTACTGTTATATGGTAATCGATTACACTTCACAAAGTCACAAAAATGTCTTCCTGTGATAATCGATTACGATTTGTGGTAATCGATTACTTGGTGCGTTTTGGAAAACAAAACTTTTTGTGTTAATCGATTACATAGTGATTTAATCGATTACTTTGTTCATATATCTTTTCCAGAAAGTTCAAGAACACTTTAATCGATTGAATTTGTTATTAATCGATTACATAAGTGAAATTAATCGATTACATTAGCGATTCAATCGATTACATTCAGTTACAACAGTTAATTATAAATAGATGTTGCGTCTTTTGAAAAATAAGATCATTCTCTACAAAATTTTCATAAGTTTTCAAAAACCTTCTGAAGTGAGGAAAGATATTTTGAGTTCTAAAGTTTTTGTCCCACAAATTATAAATCTTCATGTTGCATTGAAAGATTTCTTCTGAAGTAAGCTTTGAAACTTGTTTTCATTTCAAACATGATTGGTAAACCATATTCATTGGATCATCAGATTGTCTCTCTCCATTAACTTTGCTTGTAAATTCATTTCATAATTTTTGGTTGTTTGTAACTATTATAATAGAATTCCTAAGGCTTGTCTAGAGTAGGTTTCTCTAGAGGGAAGAGTAGAGAAGGGTTCTCTATGTCTTAATCACTAGGAGTCTAAGGGGATTAGATTTATGGTCTTAGTCTAGGTTTGATTAAGGGCGATTTGTAATAAGCTTGTAAGAAAAGAATATTGTAAATAGTGGAACTCTAACTAAGTTTGGTTAGAAGAAACTGGATGTAGCTTCTCAAAGGTGAGAAGTGAACCAGTATAAATTCTTGTGTTAATTACTTTCTTTAATCTCTTCTTGCTATCTTAATTTGTGATTCTTTGGTGAAATCTTTCTTACTCAACAAGGTTAAGTTTTTGGAATTGTTTTCTTCAGCTAAGTGGTTTGATAGGTGGAAGCATTCTTGGTTTAATTGTGATACGATTTTATAACTTTAATTCTTTAAAGATTTTTTAAAATGCCATGTTTAAACCAATTCACCCCCCTCTTGGTTATTGTGTGTGCTCATACTATTTTCAATTGGTATCAAGAACAGGTTCTTGAGTGTTATTCAATATCACTATCTTTTTTAAAAGAAAATAAATACCTCACAAATTACATTCAAAGAGGGTGTCTCCCTCATTCGTCCTTCGATGTTTGAAGGAGAGCATTTTAGTTTTTGGAAAAACAGAATACAGATATTCATCTAATCAAATGACCCTGGTGCATGGATGCAATAGAAAAAAGTCCTTTGGTTCCTATCAAAACTATTGGTAATGATATGATTCCCAAAGAATGGGATGAGATGACAGATGTAGAAAAGAGAGTAGTGCAATACAATTTTAAACCTAAGAACATGATTACTTCTGCACTTTCATCTAATGAATTTTTCAAAATGGTTAGGTGTAAAAGCACTAAGGAGATGTGGGAGATGTTAGAGATTACTCATGAAGGCACAGATGAAGTCAGAAGATTAAGAAAATATGCCTTAATTCATGATTATGAGATGTTCAAGATGAACTCAACAGAAAACATATCTCAACTCCAAATCAGATTCACACACATTGTAAATCATCTTTTTGGTCTTGGAAAGACATTTGATGCTGGAGAACTAAACATCAAGATCTTAAAGTGCCTAACAAGACCATGGCAACCAAAGGTGGCATCAATCAAGGAGTCAAAAGATCTTTCAAAGATGTCCATGGTTGCACTATTTGGTAAGCTACTTGAGTATGAATTAGAATTGTCTCAATTAACACATGTTGAAGATGCAGATAAAAACAAAAAAGTATAGCCTTGAAAGCTACATCATCAAATATGGAAAAAGAAGAAGACTCAAGTGAAGAAGAAGGTGATGAGAATTTGAACCTAATAGTATAAAGATTCAGCAAGTTAACAAAGTTCAACAACAACAAAAAGAGTGACAATAACAACAACACCAACTACAGCTGCTTTGAATGTGGTAAGTCAGGCCATATTAAATCTAAATGTCCTATATTTTTTAAAAAGCAGTTAGGTGAAAACAAAGCAAAGAAAGAAGGAAAGCCAAAGAAAGTCTATATTGCATGGGAGTCAATTACAATGAGCTTAAGAGGCAATTACTATGGGCTTGTAATAGTTGATGATATTCTAGATTGACATGGACTTTGTTTTTAAGATCCAAGAGTGATGCTTTCATTGCTTTCAGAAAATTAGCCAAGCTTGTTCAAAAAAGGGAAAGCAAAATTATCTCAAGAATAAGTGATCATATGGTGAATTCCAAAATGAGCATTTTGAAAAATTCTGTGAAGAAAAGGGAATCAACCACACTTTTTCAGCTCCATGAACACCTCAGCAAAACGGTGTTGTGGAGTGGAAAAACAGATCCCTTGAAGAAGGAGCTAGAACTCTTCTTAATGAGACTAATTTGCAAAAACACTTTTGGCCTGATGCAGTGAGTATTGTTTGCTACACTTTAAATAGATTACTCGTAAGGCCTATTTTAAAGAAAACTCCTTACGAACTATATAAAGGTAGAAAACCAAACATCTTTCACCTAAGAGCATTTGGTTGCAAATGTTTTGTTTTAAATAATGGAGAGGAGTTACTTGGCAAGTTTGATGCAAAGGCTGATGAAGTCATCTTTCTTGGATATTCATTACAAAGCAAAGCATACAGAGTCTTCAATAAAAGAACTTTATGCATGGAAGAATCAGTTCATGGTATTTGTGAAGAAATTAACTCCTCAAAAAAGGAAAAGATCTGTGACAATGATGCAGGTCCTATAGAAGAGTATGTGCAACTCAATGGATCAAATGAAAGGAAAATATTGAACCAAATGAAGCAATCAATCAGTCATCACTAGGCCTGGGCAAAAAAAATCTGATATCTAATTATGATCCAATAACTGATTTGGTCCAGTCCATTTTATTTATTTTTAATGGACTAGATTTTTTTACCACATCTATATTTTATACCTATTTATAAATCTAAAATCCATTTTCTTTTTATGTAGATCTTAATTAAAAAAAACCAAAGTCTGTTTTTGGGATAACTTCGTAATCCTCTGCGGAACTTCATGTGCGTCTGTGCCTTCCTCTCAAAGAGTCACAAATTCAAATCCGAAAAATAAGGTACCAATTCCTCTCTTACTCCTTTGATTCCTCTCACATACAGTGCCCTTGCCTTTGATTACCTCTCTCACTCTTGTGATTCCTCTCATGTACTGTGCCCTTGCCCTTGGGTTTTATCAATTTTTCTTTGCAGGATCTTATTTTGAACTTGTTTTTTCTGGATAAATTAATATATTCTCTCGTAATTTGGATATGTTTTTCGGGTACTTGTTGCTTATTGTGATTGATTATTCATATATTGTAATTGCCCACAACCCTTTATGACAGAGCTGTGTTGGCCTATTAATGGTTTTATTTCTCCAATGACCCTTTATGACAGAGCTGTTTTGGCAAGCATAGGCAATGTATTTGCCTACTTTACCTTTTACGGGAAATTTAATATGATGAATGGGCAACAAAAATCAAACTGTTGACCACGTGATTTTTTAAAAAATTGATAGGATTTGGATTCTCTTATGTTTTAAATTAACAGCGGAGAGAGGGTTCTGTTACAGTGATAAGACAAGTTGTTTTGATTATACTTACTGCACCAATAACCTGAAAACAACTAAAAAAATGTGAATGTAATTTGGTTATTAGAAGGCATGTGAATGTGCTGGATAACGTGTTTGGAATGATTTGGAACTTAAATGTGTGGAAGTTGAAAACAATAGGAATACCCATAATAACCAAGAGGGGAGGTGAATTGGTTTAAACTTGGTCTTTTAAAAATTATTTATAAAATCAGAGTTAAAGGATCTTAATCACTTTCAAACCAAGAATGCTTTAAATCAATCAAATTGCTCAGCACAAGAAATCAATAGCTCAAAAACAAAACTTGTTGAGTAATGATAAAATCACTAAGAACAAATGAACAAGATTACTTGAAGAGATAGAGATAAGAAAATCAACACAAGCAATTTATATTGGTTCACCTCTCAAGATAAGTTACATCTAGTTTCTTCTAATCAACACTAGATTAGAGTTCTACTATTATAAAATTATGTTCTTACAAAATTTACAACAAACTCTCTTTATCAACCCTAGATAAAGAATAGAAATCTAAAACCTTATTAGACTCCTAATGATCAAGAACAAGAGAACACTACTCTGTTCTTTCCTAGAGAACACTACTCTAGAACAAGCTTCAAAGAACCCTTTACAATAGCTTCAAATAACAAAAATTACAAAAACAAAATTACACTCAAAGATTAAGGAGAGAACAACCTGATGATCCAATGAATATGAATGCATATGAGTTACCAATCAAGGTTGAATGCAAAAACAGATTTTCAGAACATGCTCTCCTTTACTCTTTAGAAATATCTTGCCCAAGAAATCATACAATACCCATTAGGATTAAAGAGTTGGACAAGAAGTAAGTAAACCCAGAAAATCACTTTAGAACTTTGTGAAGGCTTGTGTGTATTCAGAAATTTTGAAGTATTCAAGTTAAGTTTAAAGCCAAGCCTTCTTTCTATTTATAACAGAGTTTTGTAACAACCTGTAATCGATTAAACGTGCCCAATAATTGATTAAAATGAGTCATGTAATCGATTAAATTATCACTTAATCGATTAAAGTGTTTAAGGCTGATTTCTGGGTTTCACAACGAACAAGATAACCGATTAAACCGAGCTATAATCGATTATCGCAGTGAAGTTTTATAACAGAAACCTTTTGTGTAATCGATTACAATATTTGGTAATCGATTAAGGCATAGAAACAAGCTTTTTCAAAATAGCCTATATAATCGATTATGAATGATGATAATCGATTAAATTAGTGAAAACATGTTTTTCAAGATAGCTTGTGTAATCGATTACAGTAAATGGTAATCAATTAAAGCAGCAATGCATTATTTTTGGTTTACGCTATGTAGTCGATTACAAATTGTTGGTAATCAATTAATATATTCATTAAAGCTTTTCCAATTTTAAACACAAGCCAAATAATTGATTAATCCATGATGTAATCGATTAAACTGTTCATCAAAGCTTTTCCAGTTTTGAACATGAACTAAATAATCGATTAATCTTCTGGGTAATCGATTAAAATGGTGAAATTACATTTTTCCAAAAACATTACCCATTTTAGATCTTTTTCGAAATAGCTTTGATTCTTTGATGAAAACACTTAAGCATGTAAATGATTATATGTATGCAAATGCAAGGATCAACAGATTTGCTTCTTATACACTTCATTTTGGATTTTAATCTTCAAGGCATGTGAAAAGCTCAAAACACTTCTAAGTCAAAAGCTTCATTCTTCTTGTTGCTCCCCCTATATCCAACATAAGTTACTTCAAGTTGCTTCTGATGAACGTGGTTTATCACGTTTGCACTGTGTTTCCAAACACATAGGGAAACAGAATAATGACTAACATCAATCTTATAAGCATTTCCTTTAAGTAGTAATTCAGAGTTCTTTTTCTTTATATATAATTTTAAGCACTTTCCTCTTAAGAACATTTTATGTCTCTGTCTCAACTTTCCATGATTTAATGATAATCCTAATAAATGATATAGGAAATTAGGAACCTCTTTTCCCTTTTGGTGTATTAAAGGCTTGTTAGCACATTGCAATTTTCATTAAATGAAGTTTGCTGACAAATTAATGTATCTATCTGTAGCTGAGCAACTACAACTCTTTTGAGGGAGTTCTTTACTGCAAGCCACACTTTGACCAACTGTTCTAAAGAATTGGGAGCCTTGACAAAAGCTTTGAAGGTAACAAAGAATAAAAAATCTAATTATTAAATGTCTCACTATGTTTTTCTTAGTTATTCAACCCCGTTTCCTTTTGCCTAACTAGGGACACCAAAAATTGCCAAGCCAAAGAAAAATTTGGAAGAGATAATAAATTTCAAGTACTTGTAATGCAAAACAGAACATTCAAATTTTTAGGATTTATCTAATATTTTAGCTGTTTTAATTAGAAACCTGCAGTAGACAAAACCCTTCTTAAGCATTTCAGGTTACTAGTATAGTATATTGAAAATGTTGAGTCACCTTGACTGTGTCTTTAATGAATCATGTTGTCTGGAAATGTGCATTGTGAAGAGAGTTACTAGTATAGTATATTGTCTTTAATGAATCAATATACCCATATTCAAATAAATTCAGGGAACGATGCTTGTGCTAGTAAACCACAAAGTGGAATGAATGGCGCATTCAGATTTTGATACATATAGATATATTCAATTAGTTGATAAATCTGCAACATAAGTACATGACCAATAGACAATCACGTAAAGGAGCATGCAATAACTCATAAATAGGGAGGCTTGCAATATTCGCAATTGATAGTTACTTCAGCATGTGACAATGAGATATAAACGATGGTTATTTATAGAATTAGAAATGTGGAAGGTTAGAAACACATTGGGACCTTTTACTTTGTTTGTTAAAATTCTTTCTCTTCTATTTTCATCTGCTATATTTCTCTTCTCACACAGAGTCTAAGTCAGAGCATGATAAACCCGCCCCTTTCCTTTTTTCTGTGGGACAATTTTGAATTTACAACTATTAAATTTGACCTTACTCTAATTAACCGCAAGCTTCACAACTTTTGTTTTCAGAACACCAAAACAAGAAGATTCCAAACTATCCTATTAAAGCCCAACTTTTCATGTAAAAAAGTGATGCATGTAATTTTTTTTTATTTACAGAATTCCCATTGAGAATTTCTTACTTGTGCAACCATACAGATGTCATCCAACTTTTCAGTCTCCAACACCGAAGTTTCTACTTCACCAACTGTCACTAGCTCGACAATTGCAAGACCCCCACGCCATAATGGAAGAAGAAATAGATCAGAAGCTTGGAATCATTTCAATCAACTAGAGCTAAAGTCAGATAAGAGGGCTCAGTGCAAGTATTGTGATGTCGTGATTAATTATGAGAAAGGAACTAGATCAATGCTTTGTCATGTCTCTAGATGTTCGAATAACCCTAATAAAGAAGTAATCAAGAGGCAAAAAACAACTTCATCGTCGACTAATGACGGGATTATTAGCTTTCCTTCACATGACAAGTTTGATCAAGATTTGTGTGAAATGGAAATGGTAAAGTTGTTTGTTGAAGCTAAACTTCCTTTTCGATTGGTAGAGCATCCAGCTTTTAGGAGGTATTCATATACTTTACAACCAAAATTTAATATTCGGTCACATTATAACTTATCCCGTAAAATTGTAGTATTATGGAATACAATGAAGGAAAAGTTGAAGTGTTTTCTTTCACAACATTGTCGAAGAGTTTGCCTTACTACTGATGCCTGGACATTACCTCAAAATATAAGCTACATGTGTTTGACAACTCACTTCATAGATAACGATTGGAAGTTGCACAAAAAGATTTTGAATTTTTGCCAAGTAAGAAGCCATACGGGAGATGCCATGGCAAAATTTGTTGATTCGTGCTTGAATGAATGGGGGTTGAATCACGTTTTGAGCTTGACAGTTGATAATACTTCATCAAATGACACAGGAATTCAACTCTTAAAGAAAAGGCTATTGTGTTGGAATAACTTAGTTTTGAAAGGAGAGCATATTCATATGCATTGTTGTGCATATATCTTGAATTGATTGTGAACAGTGGGCTAAAAGAGATTGACAACTCAGTTTTGAGAATTTGTGTTGCAGTGAAATATATAAGATCATCTCCTTCTAAACTTATGAGCTTCAAAGAATGTGTTGAATGACAAAACATTGAATATAAGGGTCACATTTGCTTGCATGTTGAAACAAGGTGGAATTCCACCTATTTGATGTTAGATGCTGCTTTAAACCATCGGAACGCATTTCAGGAGTTTGAGTTTCATGATAGAAAATATGTTAATGAGTTAGGAAAAGGGAGTCTGCCTTCCTGTAAAGATTGGGAATATGTTGAGGCTATTCTACCCTTCTTGAACATTTTCTATGAAGCCACTTTGTGCATCCCAGGTACCTCTTATGTTACTAGTAATATGTACATGTTAAAGGTGGTAGGTATTTGGCATGGAATTAATGATTTTCTTAACTATAACATTATAGATAGTGCTACACATAAGATGGCTAAAAATATGAAAGAAAAATATCATAAATATTGGGATGATCCTAACAAGTTGAACATGTTGTTGCTAATTGCTGTTATGTTAGATCTGAGGTCTAAAGTAAAATATATGAATTGGGCAATTGATCAACTTTTTGATGTGAACAAGGCAAATGGGTCTAAGTCAAGGCTAAAGTCTTCTTTGAAATCATTGTTTAATGAATATAATGGTCACAAAGGGGGGACTCAAGATGACACACAACAACCACATGTAAATGTACCTAGTTACAAGAAAGATCCATATGGTTGGTATCTATTTTTGCAAACATCAGGGTTAACCTCATCAAAAAAATCTGAGCTTCAAAAGTATTTAGATGAAGGGATTGATACAAGTGCAAATTTGAATATTCTTGATTGGTGGAAAGTTAATTCAGCTAGATTTCCAATCCTTTCAAATATAGCACGAGAGCTATTAGTTATGCTTATTTCTACAATAGCATCTGATATGCCTTTAGCACCGGTGGAAGGGTACTTGATCCGTTTCGTAGTTCTCTATCACATGAAAAGGTGGAGGCCCTTATCTGTACACAAGATTGGCTTAAAGATATACCTTCAACACCATTGTTAGACTTCGATTTGGAAGAGCTTCAAAATTTTGACAAAGGTACATTATTTTCCAATTTTGTAGTAAAATTTTGGAAGAGCTTCAATATTTATTGAGTAACATAAAGTTTTTTGTTTTTATAGAGTTAGTTTCTCAACAAGATATTGTTGGTTCAACTACTATTTCTCTTGAAGAGTAGTGTTTGAGATTAATACTAATTCTTACACTCTGCAATGTGCAAGGTACTTTAATGTTACACTTTGCATGTGAATTCTGATTTGTTTTAGATTTTTAAGTATAAACTGTTGATTTTGGTTTTAGACATAGGTAGTGAAGTTCATGAAAGTCAGACATCTAAGTGAAATTGATGGACCATTGAATGGATGGATGGACTCTTGGATTTCGATATTTCAAAAATATAGTTTCAGTATTTTTTCTAGAATAATACTATGAACAATGAGAATTAGATGGTTGAATTGTGCTTTAAGGATATGTAGTTGTTATTGTGCTTTAAGGATTTTAGTAACTTGAGTGTGGTTATGATAGAACTTGGTTAAGTTCAAGTCTATGATTAATTCCTTTTAGTGATATTTTAATTAATACATTTGGTATTTGAAGTAATTCTTATCAAGTTCAAGTAGACAGGTGTTAAGTGTTCACTTTTTAGTGTGTAATTACTAAAATTTATAAAAAAAAATATTATAACATTTAAGTGGATTTTATTTGGATATGATCAAATCCATATCCACTTAAATGGATTGGATCTTAAATCCAAATTGGTTTTTAAAAAATATGGATATAGATTTAAAATCCAATCTATTTAAGTAGATATGGATTGGATATGAATTGGATTCTTAAAAATCCAATCCATGCCCACCCCTAGTCATCACCCCCTCAAAATCCTAAGGACTGGAGAACAACTAGAGATCTTTCTCTTGACAACATAATTGGTGAAGTAACCAAGAGAGTATCTACTAGATCTTCACTCAAAAATCTATGTTTTAATATGGCTTTTGTTTCTCAAATTGAACCTAAGAACATTGATCAAGCTTTACTTGATGAACATTGGATGCTTGTCATGCATGATGAACTTAATCAGTTCAAGAGAAATGAAGTTTGGGAACTTGTTCCTAGACCTTCTTCTCATAAGCCTATTAGCACCAAGTGGGTTTTTAGAAACAAACTTGATGAAAGTGGCATCATAGTCAGAAATAAAGCTAGATTGGTTGCAAAAGGTTACAACCAAGAGGAAGGTATTGACTATGAGGAAACCTATGCTCCAGTAGCAAGGTTATAGGCCATTAGATTACTACTTGCATATGCATGTTTAATAGATTTTAAACTGTTTCAAATGGATGTAAAGAGTGTGTTTTTAAATGGATATATTGAGGAGGAAATCTATGTTGACCAACCTCCAGGCTTTGTTGATTTTAAATATCCAAACCATGTTTTTAAACTAATGAAAGCTCTTTATGGATTAAAGCAAGCTCCAAGGTCCTGGTATGAAAGGTTGAGCAACTTTTTACTTAGCCAATCATTCATAAGAAGACAAGTGGACAAAATATTGTTCATCAAGAAATCTGACAATGATATTCTATTGGTTCAAATATATGTTGATGTTATCATTTTTGGTTCAACTAGTCATTCCTTGTGCAAAGAATTTTTTGTCTCTATGCAGAATGAATTTGAAATGTCCATGATGGGATAATTAACTTTCTTTCTTGGTCTTCAAGTAAAGCAAATGAAGAATGGAACATTTCTTTGCCAATCAAAGTACTACAATGAATTGATCAAGAAATTTGACATGGAGAAAAGTAAAGATGTTGCTACTTTTATGGCAACCTCAACTTACCTTGAATCAGATGAAAAGGGCAAGTTGATGAGTCAAAATATAGAGGGATGATAGGATCACTATTGTACTTGACAACAAGTAGACCATATATAATGTTGAGTGTGTATTTGTGTGCTAGATATCAAGTTAATCTTAAGGAGTCACACCTCACTGCTGTCAAGAGAATCATCAAATACCTTAAATCAACCATAAAAGTTGGTCTTTGGTATCCAAAAACTTGCATCACTAAATTTAATTGGCTATTCAAATTCTGATTTTATAGGATGCAAACTTGATAGGAAAAGCACCAGTGGAACATGCCACTTTTTGGGAAGCTCACTAATCTCATGGCATTGCAAGAAGCAATCATGTATTTCTCTTTCAACTGCAGAAGATGAGTACATAGTAGTTGGAAGTTGTTGTGCACAAAGTTTCTGGCTTAAGCAACAACTCCAAGATTTTGGTGTGGAACTGAAAGAAATTCCTCTATTGTGTGACAACACAATTACAATAAATCTATCAAAGAATCCAATCATGCACTCCAGTACAAAACACATAGATATTAGACATCACTTCCTCAGGGATCATATTCAAAAGGGTAATCTCAAAATTGAGTATACTGATACTAACAATCAATTCGCTGATATTTTTACCATACCCTTATCTAGAGATAGATTTTATGATCTTAGGAACATGCTAGGAATTCTTGATGAATCTAATATATGATAGCATGCCTATGACTTGTCTGACTACACAATATGCAATCAAAATTGACCATGCATCACAAATGATTGAAATTCGAAATCTGATGGAAAACACTGTTCATGCTGCATAATTGACTGGTTTAATTGATTACTATATGTACTAATAGATTATTGTAACTTAAATATAATTTAGAGTCAAAACTTCTCTGGAGAAATTGGTTACCTCAACGAATTAATTGATTACGTGTTGTTTAAATGCAATCCAGAAACAGATATTCTCTGGAGTAACCGATTACTCTATCGGATTAATCGATTACCTATTGTATAAAGCTATTTTTAAATAAGAAACTCTTTGGATTAATCGATTACCCTGTATTTTAATCGATTACTTAAGACTTGAGAGCTGTTTAAAAAATCAAAACTCCCTGGAGTAATCGATTACCATCTCGGATTAATCGATTACTTGATGCACAAAGCTATTTTAAAAGTTAAAATCCTCTGGTATATTCGATTACCAAGCTTATATAATCGATTATCTATGGCGTTTTTATAAAACTGCACAATTTTCAAAAAAAAAAATCGTAACTGACAATCTTATCTTTAATTTCAAATTTGAAATCTGGTTCAATGAGCCCAAACATTCTTGGACATGAAATAGTTGTTACCAAGTTTTTAAAATTTGAATTTAAACTTCAAAATTCTCTATAAATTAAAACTTTCAAAGAATGAATCTTCACACCTGCAAAGTTTGTTTCATGTTGTTTATCTCTTCCTTGTTTATTTCATTATGATTGTACATTTTTTTGACTTTGATAAGCCAAAAGGGGGATAAAAATGAACAAATGAACATATATATATATATATATGTATGTATAAGGATGTTGTACAATTAATAGGGGAGAAAATAAAAGAGGAGAGAAAAATGATTAAACCTTTACTCTGTTTTAAGCATTGCTTGCTCCTTATAGAAATTCCTTAAGATAAGGGGAGCAATTTCAATACTAATGAATGTAAACTGTTTATGCAAAGTATACTTGACATTTGTTATTGGATTAAGAAAGCCATTATACTTTTGATTTTGGATACCTTCAACACGAGCCAAAAATTTTCTTTTCTTCACTTTAATTTCTCCAAAAATTCCCATTGTAATTGAGATAAGGTTCCTTGCAAGTTAGAAATATTAGGCACAAAAGGGGCATTAGATTTCCATGCAGAGGTAACCACATCATTAAAGGAATGACGAGTTAACCATGCACATTCAAATTTAAAAAGCCTAAGATATGACTCCCTCTGAAAACCATGAAGAGCTAAAAGGATTGGATGATGGTCTGAAAATTCAAGTCTAGGCAAAACCTTAACCACTACATCAGGAAATAAAAGCCTCCACAAGTCATTGTTGAACGCCCTTTCTAGCCTCTAAAACATTTATGAAGACTATTGAACTGTAGTCCTTTCTAAGTGAAAGAGGACCCAAATGCGCCAAGATCAATAAGCTTCACACTATTTATTCTATCCCTAAACAAATGAAATTTTCGCAATATTTATGAGAAATTAGAATTATTTTTCACATTGCTTTCACAACAATCTGGAAGACAAGGATTCCATAGAATCTATGGAAGTGTATTGGACCTAGTATGTTTGAATGTTATAAGATCATCATCATCTTTCTAATCAAAATGAGAGAACTACCTCTTGAAGCATGAATGTAATATCCTCCTTTATCTTTGGTGAGTCCTCTCTTAGCCTCCTCAATCGGCTACAAATGGCAAATCTTTCATGCTATTCATGAATAACGAAGAGGGAAAGTGGGTGGGCACTTTTCTATTTCAGAGAGATGATGGCAACTCTTATCTTTGTCTAGAGCAAATAGGATTATCATATAGGAGACTAAGAAACCTAAATCTAGGTTTCTTGGGCCCTTGCTATACACTTAAGCCCAATAAATTTTGTATAAAGAGCATTCCCAACGATCTCTCACTTTTTCTTGAGTAGAAACTTAAGCTTAAAGCTCAAAACCATGTAACTCACTTTTCGTCATCAACTGAAATGCCACACCCTTTGTTTCAAGCTAGCACGAGGATCCACCATCTATTATTAATCAAGGCTCCTTATAATCAATAAATGATTATATAATTCAGTGTTATTCCACTAAAAGCCCAAAGTTGAACTCCAAGATCAATAATAATAACATATATATAACTCGAATATGCATCGCCCCTTTGTAATATGTCGATAATTGATTGATGAGTTTTCTATTACTCAATCAATTATTTATTCCTTTGATTTTTATAGTTTCTCTAATGGATTGCATGCATTGGCCAGTGTCTTTAATGTCCAAGTACCGAAACATATCAAGGGGACATATCCTATAAATTTCATGTTGTTTATCTCATAAATACCAATAATCAGATAATTTTCCTCCCAAAATACCGAGTTATTGGCCGTCAATTGGTTGGCCCTCACCTGTTGGTAAATCAAAGAATGAAAACTATTCAATTACCTGTTTATAATAAACTCATAATTAAGAGCAATCACATAACTATGGTTAGCTAGAGATTCGATACTTATGACAGAAAAACAACCTTAATCAAATCTCTCCCTGATCCTTTCAATGCTAACAGTAATTCGCACCAGTATTTTACAATGGTTCAGATAAGACCATTTCATAAAACATTGTAGTCTAAATAAAACACCCAACTTTATTTAACAATTGTGAACTCATTCATCAATTGTTAGAACCTATGATCATGTCCTCCATGAATGTATCCATATGATCATATACTCTACAATTGATCTAGACCTTGTGTTTGTAAATTTTATGTGCATACCATAAATGAATAATACTTCATTTACAACTTAACAAAAAAAACCAAGTTATGATGTCTTGCTCATAGAGCACAAAATAAACAAAGTGGAAAAGTCCAGAATCTTCTTAAGACCCATAGATGTAACATGCCTCTCGAACACGTTCAGGAAAACTCTTGGTAAAAGGGTCAACAAGGTTTTCTTCCGAAGCTATCTTGGTTACCATTGTGTCTCCTCTTTCAATGATGTCTTGGATCAAGTGATACTTCCACTGTGTAACCAATGGTTTCAAGACTCCCACTAGAATAGACCAACATATAATCTCTCGTTCTCCGAAGATACTTAAGTATATGCTTAAATGCCATCCAGTGTTCCTCTCCAGGATTAGATTGGTACCGACTAATAACTCCCACTGCATGCAGATGCTGGCCTGGTGCACAACATAACATACATTACCTACACCCGAAGCATAAGGTATCCTACTCATGCGTTCTCTCTACTCAGAAGTCTTAGGAGAATGCTCCATAAAGAGATGAATCCCATACCTGAAAGGTAAAATTCCCTTCTTAGAATTCTCCATGTTGAACCAGCAAGGACCTTGTCAATGTAAGAGGCTTGGGACAATGCCAATAACCTATTCTTCCGGTCTCGTAAGAGTTTAATACCAAGAATATAATTTGCCTCTCCCAGGTCCTTCATATCAAAATGCTTGTTCAACCAGGTTTTTATGCCTAACAATACCTCTGTGTCATTTCCAATGAGGAGTATATCATCTACATAAAGCACCAGAAAAAATATTCTTTCCTCTTGGATTCTTTTATATACACATGGCTCATCAGGACTTTTCTCAAAACCATAAGATTTAACGGCTTGATCAAACCTAATGTTTCATGACCTGGATGCTTGCTTAAGTCCATAGATGCAACTTGCACACCATGTGTTCCTGCCCTTCAACTATGAACCCTTTTGGTTGCTGCATATAGATGTCCTCTTCTAAATTTCCATTTAGAAAAGCATCTTGATATCCATTTGCCAAATCTCATAATTGAGACTTGCCACAATAGCTAAGAGAATCCGGATAGACTTAAGCATGGCTATTGGCAAAAAGGTTTCTTCATAGTTTACACCTTCCATTTTGGTGTACCCTTTTGCCACCAACCTAGCTTTGAAGGTTTCAACCTTTCCGTCTGATTCTCTCTTTCTCTTGTAGATCCATTTACACTCAATGGGTTGAATCCCTTTAGGTGCTTCTACAAGAGACCAAACTGAGTTAGAATGCATAGATTTCATCTCACAGTTCATAGCCCCAAGCCATTCCTGAGCATCAACATCTTCAAGTGCATCATCGTAACTAGTGGGATCGTCATCTCTTTCAATGGTGATAGCTTGGTATGATTCTCCCAACAAGAGATATCTTATGGTTTTACGAATCATTCTCCCACTATGACTTTGCCTAA
This sequence comes from Glycine tomentella, assembly GCA_007407185.1. Classification (NCBI taxonomy): domain Eukaryota; kingdom Viridiplantae; phylum Streptophyta; class Magnoliopsida; order Fabales; family Fabaceae; genus Glycine; species Glycine tomentella. The sequence continues at coordinate 298,036 of PYAF01002415.1, read as the reverse complement.
CTTATCGTGAAGGATCCAAGTTTGTTGGATCAATAATTTCTTGAAGATCCTCATTAGGTTGTTAACCAATTATTGATTTTGTTCTTCAACAAAAAGTACTTGCATTTCTACAGGTTCTACTTGTAGATCATTATGTTGAACTTCTGGTTCTGTATCTAATGCCTGTGTATGTTCACCTTCAGGTATATTTTCCTCTCTTTGAACAACCATAGGAACATAAGATGAAACCACCTAAGGTTTTGAGATAAAACTTGACCTGAGACAAGCTTATCAAGAACAATCAAACTCTTTGGTTTGTAATTTGCCGTATAGTCCTCCTCTAGAAAAGTTGTGTGAGTGCTCACTAAGACCTTCTTACCTTTTGGATATAAAACATCCAACCTCTAGTTCTTTTAGGATAGCCTACAAACATGCACACTTTTGTACGTGAGTCCACTTTTTTTGGCTTATGTTGTAAGACATGTGCTAGAGCACCCCAAATCCGAATATGGTTCAAACTGAGTGTGCACCCATTCCATAGTTTTGTGGGTGTCTTTGAAACAAATTTAGATGGAACTAAATTTAATAAGTACGTGGCAGTTTCTAAGGCATATCCCATAACGATTCAGACAGAGACGAATAACTGAGCATGGACCTTACTATTTCTGAAAGGGTTTTGTTTCTCCTTTCAGCAACTCTATTCTGTTGGGGTGTCCCTAGAGAAGATATTTGTGAAACTATCTTCTCCTTAGTCAGGTTAGACCTGAACTCTCCAGATGGGTATTCACCTCCTCGGTCATACCTAAGAGTCTTGATTTGAACACCAAAATGCTTTTCTGCCTCATCCTTAAACTCTTGGAATTTTCCAAAAGCTTTAGACTTATGACGCATCAAGTATATGTATCCAAATCTTGAGTAATCATCAGTGAATATGATGAAGTACCCATATCCGCCTCTGGCTTGGACATTTATTGGTCCACATACATCAGTATGTACTAATTCCAACTAAAGTGTGGCACAATTTCCTTTGTCCTTGAAAAGCTGCTTTGTCATTTTATCCTCTAAGCATGATTCACATACTGGTATCAGTTCAAAAAACAGGGATTTTAAAATCCCACTCTTGACCAAACCTTATATCCTATTAGAGTTAATATGACCTAATCGCAAATGCCAAAGATAAGTTTCATTGGAAACCTTTATTTTCTTAGATAGATGAACATGCTATTCGTCTCCTAATTCAACATGATTAACTTCATGGGGTATATGACTAAGGAAATAAAGACCATTAAACAAAGTACTATAACATATAAAAGAAGATGAACTCCTTATAGAAACTGAGGAATTAAACTGAACTGTCAAACAATGTTTAATCAAACAACTAATAGAAATTAAATTCCTCTTAAAATCTTGAACAAATAAACAGTCATCCAAAACCAAAGTTCTACAATTATGAAATTACAAAATAACTTGTCCTACTACTTGTGCAGAGACAAGCTCCCCATTTCCAAGTCTCAAAACTCTTTATCCTTGACCAATAGGCAAGCTTTGTTTGAACCACTGCAAAGAGTAACAAACATGGTTAGTGGCTCCTGAACCAATGATCCATTTATCACTGTAATTCTCCACTAAGCAAGCCTCAATCACAATTAAATTACCCATACTTGTTCAGTTCACACGTGGACAATTCTTCTTCCAATGCCCCTTTTGACTGCACTTGAAGCACTTGCCAGTTGGCTGCTTCTTTGCAATTTGTCTGGCAACTGGAATATCTAACTTCTTCTTCTTGTTCTTGTTACCTCCCTTGGGTTTCCCCTTAGGCTTAACAGAATCTTAAGCAAAAAAATGCACTTCCTTGCTTCACCAGAGACTGTTCAACACTCTTAAGCTCGTGCATTAGCTAAGTAAGATCCAATTTCAGTTTTGTTCATATTATAATTCATTCTGAACTGGTTGAAGTAATCAGGCAGTGACTGCAGGAGGAGGTCAACCTTTACCTCCTGATCAAACTTAATCCCATGGTCATCCGCTCATTTAAAGTTTACTATCATTGTTAAACAATGATCTCGCACACTTCCACTAGTCATCACGGTTTTGGTTACCATAGTCAGCACATTCTGCCTAGCTGAACTGCTAGGAGTAGCAAACATGTCATCAAGAGTCTGGAGCATTTCGGTTCCACTCTCAAGCATGTTTACTTGCTCCTGCAAGTGATTAACGAGACTGAACATAAAGCACACAATTTATAATCATACAATAAACATACTAGTTGCAAGTAGATTCCTTGACTACTTTTGTTCATTGTTACAATTCTTTAGTTTTCGTTAACGTTGGGTAAGTTACTTGTAAAAAATTGAAATTGTTATTTGGACCTTTGGTGCCATTACCAAGCCTCGATAGGAGGGTTATTAATTTTACCAAAATTTGAATGTAATTAACCATCGTTTAATTTCAAAAAATATCATTAGTATCCAAGCATTGTCGATGTTGGGTCATACAATACTTTATTAAAATTTTGAACTTGTTCAGGTCCAATCAAATAAAATCTGATCATTCTTATCCGATGGGGCTTCACATGACAATTTTATTAATGGACCTACAATGGAGTCCACAGGTTTAAAAATTAATATTTTAATTTAAAACCTTCAGCCATTCAATATTTTTGTTACAAGGAATTTAAAAAAAAAATGATCTAGGTCATACCAATTTGGCCAGGTAAGTGTGTAAGTTTAGTGGGAGTTTCTTCATGCTACTACTAGGATGACTAATTAAATAACCATTGTACTTAAAATCACTTTCCTAGTCACCAAATGAATAAGAGCAAAAGATAACACCATCATTTTTAAAATAATTAATTCAATCATTAATCTAGAATTTGAAATTCATAACGATCATTAGTTTAATTTTTTTTAAAAAATTAACCATAATTTCCTGAATTCTCTCATTATTGTCATAATGATCATTAATCTAGTCGTTGGGTCAAAATAATCAATTTAAATTCAAAATCAATGATGACCATTAATTAAACAACGGTCATAAACCTTAATTTCCTAAACTCTCTCATTATTTTCATAATTATCATCAATCAAATAATTTGAATTCAAAATCAATCAAAATTACCATTAACATAACAGAATTTATGCATGATCAAGTAATCACCTGTGATATGACACAAATATTTTATATATGGCATGTTATCACACAAACCATGTTATCACATATAATCCATCTATTCATAAAAATGGTAATTATTATAAAACTTTTAATCCATGGTTTCCTACAAAAAATAAAAATCTTTTTTTCCCTTTGTTGTTTTTCGAGCCAAACCGTCATGGACATCCGATCACCTAGCCCACCATATGGATAGAATCGCCATGGAGAGAGGAGCACGCGGTCGTTTGAACCACCAAAAAAGGACGTCGGACGCGCTCTCACGCACCGCATTTATACCGGAGCGTGAGTACCACTCGCAGCCACTTATGGTGGCGCATGCGGCACATATGCGGAGGCTCCAGTTCTTGTGCCCATCGTTGTTCTGTCCTCTTTCACGCTATGGCCTCGAATTTTTCATAAAAGTTTCGAATAGTCACCAGCAGACTCAAACAGTGACGGATATACATCTTTTAGATACAAAAATTGAATTTTTTTTCTCTTACAACAATAAAATTGCTAAACAAAAGAAAAAATAAGGAGGAAACCTGATCAATAGGGACCAACCTACTTGTTACATATCCAAAAGAAATACATCCAAATGTTCTACCATTGATTAAAACACATATTAAAAACCATACATCTTATGAAAAAAATATGAAAAACATAGCATATGTGTAATTCAACATAAACATAAAATTCTATGTGTCATATCACATAAAAGACTAGATCAACATCAAATGTATAGCCTAGGCTCTGATAACAATTTGAAGGATTCCATAGAAACTGCAAAAGCGTATTGGACTTAGTACGTTTGAATGTTATAAGATCATCCTCATCTTTCTAATCAAAATGAGAGAATTACCTTTTAAAGCGTAAATGTAAGTAATATCATCATTTATCTTTGGTGAGTTTTCTCTTAGCCTCCTCAATCTGGTGCGAATGACAAATCTTTCATGTTATTCGAGAATAAGGGGGGGGGAGTGTGTTTACATTTTTCTATTTCAAAGAGATGATGACAACTCTTATTTTTGTCTAGAACAAGTTTGATTATTATATAGGAGATTAAGAAATCTAAACTTAGGTTTCTTGGGTCATTTTTGTATATTTAAGCCAAATAGTTTTTGTATAAAAAAAACATTTCTAACAAATACTAAGGTTCTTAGTGTCATCACCGCATGAAGGAGAAAGAGGAAGAGCAAGTGCAGGGTATAGAGGAACCGTGGCAGTGTCCACCATCGAGCCACCATAGGACGGGAGAGAGAAAAAAATGAGGAAAAAAGAAAGAAAAAGGTAGTTTTTGGAAATGCCTCCGATGGTAGGACACAGTAGGCTCCATTGTTGACGGCAGTGGTTTTTTTTTTTTTTTTTTTTTATTCTTACTTTTGATCTTCTAGTGCAGATGGTGGTTTGGGCTTGAAGAATGAAGGGCTTCGTGAATGTTGGAAAAACTTATGGATATGCTTGAACGCAAATTGAACCCTCGTGTATGCAATTTGTTGGTTTATGGGTTAATTAAAAATTCCAACTGACACTATTGTTCAAGATTTTAGGGAAAATAAGCAACAAAGATTGCTCTCAGATTGTTGTATCCTGGATTGCGAGGCTGGTGATTGTGTAATTACAGCATTTTTTTTTTTTTAATTTTGGTGTGGACATGTCTACCGTAGTTTCACACAAATCTAGAAAAAAAACCCAAATCCTGCGCACTGGCTTTGTTTCTCACGGTGGGGGATTTGTTCATGCCCCCACCTTAGAAGCTGCCCTTTGACATATTGCTTACTTAAATGAAAGAAAGCTCTATTAGCAGCACCTCTACAATTCCAAATAAAAATATCGGACCTCTTATTTATCATCATCTTAAACAAGCAATTAAGACTGATAACTTATAACCCCTTCAACTATGGGGGTCTCCATAACCACTTCCATATCAAGAGATCCATGATTCCTATCCCTCAAATTCCAATGAAGAATTTTTTTTATCAATAAATGTTAATTATAAGTTTGTTAATTTTATTTTTGTAAGGGAATGGATCTCGCAACTTTTTTCTCTTTTTTTTTAATCATCCAATTAACATTATATCTTCTTCCAATGAAGGAATTGAGTTGTTCATTTGAATTAGTGCACAGTTGATGCTGCTCTGGCGACCTAGTTGAATGGTTGATGTACATGCTCATTCGAAAGCAAAGAATCAGATACTATCTCGTCCTGGACAATGGGAACCCAATTTTGAACGTCCCTTGATGTACCCTCTCCCACCTGTATGACCTCAATTTTTTTCTCCATTTTTAAAAGTTTGCACGTACTCCTCTGTTGACATTTCTATATATTTTTTCTCCAAGTTGACCACCTCCGATACCTTCCACCATAACTCTGCTTGAAACTCTCTGATTTAGTTCATGAATCTATATAAGGTATATTTCTGATTTAGTTGCCAAATAGCATTTATTTATTGTAAAAATTAAAAAATTACCAAGAGCTGACCAATCCACAACACTTGTATGGCCTGAACCCGTTATAATTTGGGATCTGCTTCCTACACCATTAACATTTCTAATACATCATTTTATAACAAGGGAATACCAAAAATATTCTTCATGTTTTCTTCATACAAATCTGCATAATTCATACAGATTGACGAATCCATAAGAATCTTACGGATTTGTCAATCCATAAAAAAAATTATATTAAACTACTCAATTTTTATATTCATAATAAAAATACATTTCATTTGTTACTCTGTTGACTCTAAAGTAAATAATAATTGGTAATATAATGTATATTTGTGTGTAATACTTAAATAATTGGTAACATAATGAGAATGTATTATGCTCCTCATGTAACAAAATTATATGAAAAATTAAACTATAAATTAATTATTAGATCAAAATTAATTGTTACAAAATTTATTATGTAAAATTATGTGTATTAAATATACATTAAAAAATTTAGTGTTATATATATCAATATTAATTATTTTTTAATATAATTGGTCTATCAGCTTAGTTGGTTGGAGCATCGCATTAATAACATGAAGGTCTCAGGTTTGAGACTTGTATGCATCATTATTTTAAATTATTTCGTAAAATATATTTTAACGTAAAAAAAACTCTTTAGTATAAATTATGCGGATTCGTATGAAGTAAAACGCGAAAAGTATTTTTGGTAGTCCACTATTACAAAAAGGTGTATTAGAAATGTTAATGGTATAGAAAGCATATCCTTTATAATTTTATGCAAAGCATTGAACATTTGAACTGTTGATTACAATTTACAAAAGGTTCAAATAAGTTTCAATGACATGTTATCCATAGTGACAATCCACTAAATTTATTATAACAAATACTCCTCCCTCTAAACTCATATATGAATAAAACTAACTAATTTCATACTAATTAAAAAATTAATTAATATTGTTTAATTTTCTAATCTCAAACAAAAATTAAAATTATTTCTAAAATATCTTTCATTGAAACGTGTTATTATAAATAAAAAAAGTCATTAGAAATAGAATTAAAATTAAATAAAAGATATTTTAAAAATAATAACATTAAACAAGATAAAATTAATTAAATTTATTTATATTTAAATTTAACATATAAGATATTATATATATAAATATAAATGGAGAGGAATTACATCATCAACAAAACAAACTGATGTCTTACCGAATTTATTATAGCAAAACCATTACTCCCACTACTGAGTCTTGGTACGCTTCATTGTCCAATAGAGTTAAAAAAAATGGAACAACATAACTCAAACGGGGACATTAACCACAGAAAATGAACCAAAAGAACAACTCCATCACACTACCCATATGTAGCCATCGCTTAATAGATGGAAAAAATACTTACAAGATAGATGTTTCAATGAAGGTTTGTGAATTTTATATGGAACAAAATTGATTTTAGTTAAAATATATTTATAAGTGAAGTAATTTATTTTTTAATGTTTTTATCTTAAAAGTAAATAATAAAGGTTAGCATAATTTTTTTTTGACAAATGGCCTAGTTGGTCCTTTAATTTTTTTTTTCAATTTGGTAATATATCCTTTAAAAAGTTCAATTTAGTAATTTATCTTTTAAAAAGTGAAATTTAGTCATTTATCTTTTTTTTTAGTTTAGTTTAATCTTTTATATTTTAAAAAGTTTGTTTTAGTCATTATCTTCTTCTTTTTGTTAAGTTTAATCATTCGATCCATTTAAGATTGACGTCGTT
>PYAF01002415.1:258421-285685 GCA_007407185.1 Glycine tomentella | reverse complement strand
AAGAGCTCGTACAGCTTCCAGTGCTGACCCAAATAACAGCTTGTCGTGTGACAAGGATGTCTTACGGCATTGTAACCTGTAAAGCTCGACAGCATTTTGTCCATGCATTAACCAATCAATAGGAGCCACATTCACTGCCTCTGCACAGTTGAAGCCACAATTGAAGCCAGCATGATATGCCCTGGGAAAGGTAATAACATATTCCCCAGAATGCTGAACTGTTCGATACACAGGCACTCCCTCAGATTTAAGAATTGAAGGAGAAAACTGGGTAACCTGCTTAAAGGCAAAAATCAAAACCATTAGAATCATAATAATTTCCCAAACCTAAAAGCTATGTAGTGTACATAGAATGCTAAAAACTGAACAAATGCACTGGGGAAATCTGGAGATGAACAAATGTTAATTATTAGTAAAAATACAACTGACAAAATTCATCCCACTTTGTAAGGAGGGAAATGCTATAAACAGATTTATAAGAGTGAGCATCACTGCAGCAATAACAGAGCTGAAAGTTTGTGTGATAAAGAATACATCATGAAGGATATTAGTCACGAGAAACCGTCAAGTCATTAAGATCATGACAATTCTCAGTCAGCACCTTTCCTAAACACAATAGCAGAGTGGTTTGCTGGAATCTATAATGAATTTCAGTTCTCAGGTATAGTAACTGATAATTTCTCTTACTCAAAATTTAATACCAAATTACTCTAGCTTCTGCAGTTTTACTTAATATTTATATATATAAAGGCATCTTACACTATGCTGATCAGCATGTATTACACCTGGTAGGCAAGCTTAACTATCTCATCGTCACCAAACCTGACATCACCTTTGCTATAAGTATGGTGAGTCAATTTCTGAATGCCAATTGTGATAGTCATTTGGATGTTGCGAAATGCATTCTTCAGTTCATAAAGAATACACTAGGTAGAGGATTATTACATGAGGACAAAGGCAATGCAAAGATCATTAGTTACTCTGATGTTGATTGGGAAAGGTCACCCTTAGACACAAGATCTACTTAAGGATACTGTGTTCTTGCTGGAGGAAACCTAATATCATGGAAGAGCAAAAAGAAAAACATAATTACTAGATCCAGTGCAAAAGTTGGATTTTGTTCTACAGCAATAGCCACATGTGAGCTTATGCAACTTAGGCAACTACTCCGACAGCTAAAATTGGGAGACAAACACATTAAAGGATCAAATGCATAGAGAGATCAACTGTCACTTTGTTAGAGAAAAGGTGCTTTCCAGCAAAATTACAGCCGACTTTGTTAACTCCAGCAGTCAGCTGGCTGGTATGTTTGCCAAGCTTCTTTGAGGTTCTCGGGTTAAATATACTTGTGACAAGCTTAGTACACACCATATATGTTTCACCTTGACGGGAAAGTGCGTTAAATAGCATATTACACACAAGGTTATATTTTTTAATATAAAGGGCATGCAAAAGCTTATTGCATAACCCAAATATTTTACACATGATTATATTGTAATAGACACATGTTAATATCTGTAAGATAGCCATTATTGTAATTAGGGATTTGATTTGTATTTAAGATCGACTCCCTTTTTACTCTAATATGTTACTATATATAGTACTCTTGTATCGTACAAATGTGCATACCTCTGAGACACACAACATTAAGATATAGTTCTTCTCTATAGAAACAACAAAGAAGCACTAAAGCAACCAGTAACTGAAAATACTAGTCAACAAGTAAAAGTAACAAGGAAAGTACAAGTGGTAGCATTATACCAGATCATTGAGTAGATTCGGTTGTTCCTCAAATAAATCAGGCAAGTGCTTCCTCATTACTTTTTCCAAGGCTGCAGCATGGCTTCCAGGTACTCCATACCATACTTTTGGGTCACCCCAGTGCAAATAGTTTAGTGAATAGAGGTGATGGTCCTCAACATGCTGCTCCAAGAAGCAGAAAATGATACAATATGTTATCCTTCTAGAAAATAATTAGGATTTGAAAGGAAAGAAATGCAAAATTCAAGATCAAGACATGTTATTGATTTTATAGTTCAACAGGTCAAATATATTAACATAAGTGGAATCCAAAATATTGCAAGTGCCAACATACTGAGGATTCTATTAAATTAAATGATTTAATGATGAAGCGGTATATAGTGGCCCACTTCATTTTTTATTACTTCTAATGATTTATTTTGTCAAGTAAACCTTTAACTAAATGAGAAATTTTCTATACTAACTAAGATGTTAAAAAATTTAAGAAAACTTTCATGAAAAATAACTTCAACTTATCATATCATGTCATGACAAAAAAATGGTAATATTCTATCTCATGTCTTAACACTTTCCCTTAATCATAAATTTAGACTTGGATAAAAAATTCTCACCACTTACCCAGCAAAATGATGAAAAACACATGCCAACATACAGCCATGGCACTAGAACTCCTGATATATCACTCCCTTCATAACTTAGTACAGAACCCGGAAGTCGGGCAAAATTGTTCAGATTCCAGCCAGACTGGGCATATTGATCTGACTCACTCTTAGTTAATGATGAGGCTTTAGGAAAACCACTTCCAAGTGCTCCAGTTTCCAAGTCAGCTCCATAATACACCTTCAATATGACACAGCAACATATAAACTGTTAGCACAGTTATGCAGCAATAAAGCTAATATAGTTGTCAATGACAATGATTAATACCTCAACCTCATCAGTTGGTTGCTCAATTATTCGCCAGTATTCACCTTCAATTTCCTCCTCAGAGGGTTCCCATCTCTTTTGATGGTCACTTTCACTCACTATTCTGTCTCCATTAGCATCTCTCAACCCAAAGTAGCATTCCTTAAAAAAATTAGCATATTGCTGAAAGTCTTTAAGCGTGAAGTCTGACCCTGATTGGAATCCGAATTTCTCTTCAGACTCAGAAACATTCTTAGCTTCAGAAGCTGCATTGGCAGGCTTCCTCCTACATGAGCCTGTTTTGGAGTGCTTTCTACATTTTCGCTTCCTTCCCCTACTTTTTTTCCTCATAGGTTCCCTATTTTGAAGCAAATCAATTTGTTGAATACGGGTGGGAAATTCAGTATTTTCCCATAGATCTTTCTCCTTAAGAGGACAGGGTGGAGCCCAGCAAGCTGGAGGAACAATCCTACATATGCCATGGGGTTCAGCTAGGGGTCGTATCTTTGCTATGTAACTGAGTGTGTCTTCAAATTCCTAATTAAAAAGTAAAATAAGAAATCAAATTACTCAAAATAAAAAATTAGTATATTGCAACAACAAATGTTAAGATGGCTATAATAATAACAAGTACTTCAATAGTCGGATAAAAAACAGGTGCTTCTTCAATTATAGGCCGACATGCTTCAACTGGATCCCATCGAGCTGATATCTGCAATGTAGCAACAATAATCCAACATATGAAAAGAAAAAAAAAATGCAAATCTTTCTCCCTCTCTTGTATATAGTCATCAATGGTAGCTTTCAATGCCTTATTTTCTTCTATACTATAAGAAATATGTTTGAAAAACTGAATATAGTCATTGACTTAACTGATATCCCTTTACGCTTTCAATAAGATGTTTATATTGAAGTTCGACTCAAGTCATGGTTATCTACTTATCTAGACAAGTATAAATTGCTCAAAATTTTGAACCCACATATCAAACATGTCCATCTTCAAGAAACGAGGAGGGGGCGGGGGGAGTTTAGGAAAATAACTATTTAAAGTTAAAGCACAGGGTGTTGAAAAGTTGATTCCATTCAGATTTCAAAAGTTGGTTCCTGTTTGTTCCAAAGACCTAGAAAAGTACAAAATATTGTTCATGGACCATCAAAAAATTATGCATGCTCAACATATAGGACCATATTGCATACCTTTTTATTTCTCAGACTGTCAGAGGACTCAAGCGCATTGATATTTTTTGGCTTGTGCCCCAAAGACTTATCCTGAAAAATATGTAAGAATGATAAATTTGTTAAAATTATCAGTCTCACTAAAAGTAATCAAGGTAAACTGTAAACAATGAATTGAATCAAATTATAACTAATAATGTCACAATCCAAATATTGCCAAAGGATTTGGTACAAAGAGGTGTAACAGTTTAATGTCAAAGAGACCGAGAGATACCAATACCACTAGTTTATGCAACTCCAAAAGGCTTTAAAAGGCAGTACTAGTTACCACCACTTGATGAAAATTGTCTGATCTTTCCAAACCCCGTGAAAGAAAGAAACCATATAGCTTACACATACATCTTAAAAGTCAGGGTACAGAAAAATGTTAAGCAATTAGGATATGAGGGAATTAACAATTTAAATCATCATTCTGAGCAGCAGAAGTTAGTTGATAAACTAAACTGCAAGTATTGAACATCAATAGCTCTCACAAGTGAACACACAATGTTATAAACAGAAAAAGAAAAGAAAAACAAGGGAATAATAGCACAAGAATTGCAACAAATCTTCAAACTGCATAAACAAGGATAATAAGATCGCCAGCAATTGTGATCCACAAAAACAAAGGGTAGAAGATTCAAACAGAGAAACAGGATAATAAAATATTCCAAACAGGCTTCAAAAACAAAGACATATGATACATTGCTAGGGTTTGAAAATCTAACCTCTTTGGCTTCAGAATCTGCAGCCAATTTCAACTGCTCCATTCAATGCAAGATTATGATTTGAAAAAACCAATTGAACAACAATTATGCCTGCAACAAAAACCAGATACCCCTTTATCTTTAGAGTCCACAAAAAGATCAAGGAGACAACCCAGAAACAGTTTTCTACTTCTCTATTAACAAACTAATTGCCAGAAAAAGGAAACGTTAAAAACAGTTCAAATTAAAATTAATAAAAAAAGCAAGAAATTTAAGAGGGGAAAAAGAACAAATGCAGAACATGACAATACTCACCTCAATGCAGCAAAAGATAGTTCGGTTCCTTTCACGTTCTGATTGTGTACAAATTAATTAAACAAGAAATTCCTTTGGAAATCAACACAGTGAAGAAAACCTAAATGCAAATTCAATTTGCATGTGTATGCAAATTTCTGTGAAACCCCCTAACAATTACCTACAATTTTTTTATAAAAAAGTACAAAATCCTATGAATCTTGGAATCAAATGCTCAAAAATTCAAACAGTTCCCACAAAATGAAGAAACAAAAATTAAAAGAAGAAATAGAAACAACAATTGACTGAGTAAAAAACTTTAATTTATTTTGACAGGTGGACTGGGATTCTGGGAAACAAAAATATTAAATTCATATGATTAATAAAGAGAAATAATGAGAAAGATATTATATCTCCAGATTTTAAGAAGTAAAAATCGAATACTACTTTTCAAAATATTATATTTAATTTCCTTTATAATTTTTCTTAAAACGAAGATAATTAAAAGCATTTTTATTAATTTTGAGAAAATATATATGGCACTAAAAAAATCAGGGGTAGTAGAGAAGTTAAGATACTACGTTGAAAGGTGTGCTTGCTTTATGGAGTCTTCTACTCCTTTTATTCTAATTGTTTTTATCAACGTTAAAATATTTAATTAAACTTTGATGTGCATTTGAATCGAAAATGAATCAAATCAAATGGATGGAAAAAATAAAAGAAAACGAAATAAACCATTCATACCAAAGTAGTAAATATAAAGAAACAAATAATAAAAAAAGCAATAAAAAGGAAAAGATAGAAATTAAAAATAAAAAGTAAGAAAAAGATAATGAGAGAGAGGATCAAACGAACCCGCTATAACGCACGCAGTATTAACGGAAAGCGGTGAAACAAACCAACCAACCAACTATATATGTACTGTCTCAAAAAAAAAAAAAAAAATACATAAAAGAATCACATAAACTCTCTCTTTCTACCTGAAAACTGTGGGTCCCTTCTTATACACTTTGAGTAACGACCATGAACCAACAAACATCCAGTATTTAGATGCACTTGCTGTAAAAAAGAAATAAGCAAAATTATTTAGTTGAATGCAATGATCATATATGTTTTGGATTAAAATTTAGTATAATTTTAGCAATGGATGTGACGTAAGGGTCAACACACAGGTTGAATTTGTAAAAAAAAAAAAAAAAAACTTATGTTTAATACATACAAAATATTTTTTAAAAAAGATGAAAAAATTTATATTTAAGTTATAGACTAAGAATTAGTCACATTATTGATTCAAATTATAGAAATTTGTAAATATCTTAGAAAGCTAAAAAAAACTAATTAATGAGATTACAAAAATTAGTATAATTTTGGAGACACTAAGAATTACTATCTACCCATAAAAAATTCATACTCATTTAGTATAATGTTATTATTTTAATTTTCTATATTTTCTCCTTTTAAACACAATATATCCGTATTAATATACTACGAAAATATTTATATGTTTGGGTTTATAATATGCTCCTGTTAATAAATTTAAAACTAAATAAGTAGTTCATTATTAGCATTAACAATTTGAAACATTTAGTGTCAGTTTGTGAGAATTTGTGTGTGTGCATGCATATGTATGGGTATGTGTTATTATTTAAATAAGTTTTTAGCTTTTATAAAATATAAGTTTTTTCTTTAAAAAAATCTGTTTATCTCTATTAAATTTTTTTATTTCAATGTCTTACATGAAATCCAACTAATTTACCTCTTTATTTCAATCTTAATTGATAATATCGTAAATTTTTACCTTGTGTTTATTTTCCATATGAATGAAAGAGGCGTAAAAGTAAAAAAGAATGTGGAAAACAATGAAGGCGTTACATCCCATATTTGTTTGTTACACACAAAAGTAAGCTGAGAGTTCAAAAAATGTGAGTCCCACATGCAAGCAAATGCATCTCAAAATGAGAAGAGAAAGGATGAGAAATATAATAAAAAATGTGTTAAGTACCCTTATTTTTTAATTGACCAAAAATAATATTTTAATACAAGGTCTTATGGGACTTCAATCAATTTTTAATCATCACTTAGACATATAATCGATTATGCATCATGTAATTACTTAAGCATATAATCGATTATGCATCATGTAGTTATGCATGATCGATTATACGCCTTTAATTTATTAAAAAAAGATTTTTGTCTTTAATATTTTTCATTCTTCACATTTTTATTCCTTTTTCTTTTATATATTAAAATATTTTCATTTTAATTCTTGTTATTTAGGCAATATATATCAAATTTGTTTTCGAACATTTATTAGTCATATCATCACTTAATAGACAAATCATAATGTCAAAGACTAAAATGAAAAATAATAACAACATAATCTGATATTTTTTTAAAATAAAACAAAATATATATTTAAATGTTTTTAACTTGAGTGAAACTAGATTGAGACTAAGATAAATAGTTGATAATTAACTATTTAAAACATCTAGGTGTAAGTAGATGCATGTGTATGTGCAATGACAGAGCCAGAAATTTTTTGGGGGGTGAACATAAAAAAAATTATATCATAAATAAAAGTACTTGAAGATAATACAAATCTAATATACAAAAGGATGCAAACCGCAAACCACAGAAAGACAAATTGCAGACAGGGTGGGTTGATGAACAAGCTGACAAAGTCTAGTGAGTCTTAATAAAATATTTCATAATTTAAAATCAAACTTAAAGTAATTAGATGAAGATAAGAGATAAAGAAGACACAATCAGTTCTAGCGTAGAAAACTCAATTGGATAAAAAATCACAACGTCCAAATTGGATAATCAATCCAATGGACAACTCCACTATGATAATAAATAAGTACATTTAAATTCTGATGGAGAGTTAAAAATCAGACTTGTCAAACACTTCTATATGATCTCATAACAATTCTTTCAATGATGCAAACATAAACTCTCTAAAGCTCAAATATTATTTGGAATGAAATGCATACTATCAACACAAAAATATGTTTCTATTTGTACTAATTTAAGCATACGATTTTAACCAATTTTTGAATGCAATCCTAAAAATATTTTATCATATTATGCAATGCAATCTTAAATATATTTTATATTATACAATACAATCTTAAAAATATTCTATCATATTTTTTAATACAATATTAAAAAATATTCTATACTATATTTGAATGCATTCTTAAAGAATATTTTATATTATTATGTAATATAATCTTAAAGATTTCTATTATATTATGTAATGCAATCTCAAAAATATTTTATCCTATTTTTTAATGTATATTAAAAAATATTATACCATATTATATTATGCAATGCAACATCTACAACTTGAAGATCAATTTAGAAAATTTAAAGACAATAATTTGAAGAGCACAATGAGCCCAAGAGCTTATACTCAAGATGCGACTTTTGGGTGAAGTTTATTTGGATGGATCACATAGCTTTTGAGCTAAAGAACCAATTAAGGTCCTTTTTTATTTTCCTTTGAATTTTCTTATTTTATTTTCATTTATTAAGTTCAGATGACTCTTGACATCTTTTAGGTTAGTTTTTTTTTTATGTTTTTTAGGCTTCCCAAGTTATTATAGTGGTTAGTGGGGTTTTATTTCTAATGGAAAATTAATGTAAGTGAAAATTTAATTTTTAAAGGAAATTACTTCTTAGTGGGATGTTTAGATGGAAGCCTAGGCTATAAATATGGGAACCTTTGTAACTTTAGGAAGAATGAATCTGAATGAAAGTTTGAGTTTTATCCCATTTGTATTCCATTGGTTCTTGGACAAAGAATTGAATCTGATCTTATCAAGGTAACTTCTGGCAATCAAACCTATGATTTATCACTCACTTATTTCTTAAGCGTGACATTAATTTCCTTCCCCTAAAAGAAAACTAAATCAATTTCTAAATTTGAATTCTTCAAGGCAATCAGTCTCGTTTCTATGTTCGTATCATTTGGCATCAGAGCTTTGATGTAACGCCCAGCCACTTGCAGGATCAATGACTGTCCCTACATACCAACACGAGACTTTTCAGTGTGCTTTTGTCCTCACTCACACACTTCCTATGAAACTTCCCAGGAGGTCACCCATCCCAAGATCACTCCAAGTCAAGCACACTTAACTGTGGAGTTCTTATGTTATGGGCTACCGAAAAGTAGATGCACCTTGTTGGTATAGGTAGTACCTATTAAATCCTTTAAGTTATCCTCAACTGTACAGTCTCATACCTGCACAGCCTCTGGATCCCTCTCGTTCGGGTGTGTATTTGATTCATTCATGTACCCCTCCCGCTGGAAGCCTGCCAGGAGCCGCTCCTTGTCCGTGCCTCACTGCACCGGCGATCACTCCTTGCCCTCGTCAGCGCCCGGGATGTTACATTTGACTCCTTGAAGTTCAAGTTTGAGTTTTTTCTTTGTTTCCTTCTTTTAAATTTTCTAGTTCTTGTTCTTCAATTTGCGTTCATCTTGTTTCTTTCCAATCCATTCTATTCTATTCTATTTCTTTTTATCTTGTTTCATTTCCTTTTTGTGATTCTTTATTCTTGTCTTGTGTCTTTGCACTTCTCTCCACCATCGCTGTGTTCAACATCAGATTTCTAGCTAATTTTGAGTTATGTAAAAAAAAAAGGAAATTCATACAAAAAAAAGAAGAAGAAAAGTTACTCGAATCATTATTCTAATTGAAAAGAAGAAGTAAAGTTGTGAGAGATAAATCTCAAAGGATTCAAGAATGCAACAAACAATATATTGCACAACTCAGTTTCTAAAAATAAGGAAAATCAAAGATTTTTGTGAAATGGAAGGACTCTATGCTTTGTTTGTGAAATATTATCTTGTAGTGTCTTTGTTCAGTATCTTGTATTTGTTCTTATCTTTGGTATGCCTATCTATA
Source organism: Glycine tomentella (assembly GCA_007407185.1). Lineage (NCBI taxonomy): Eukaryota > Viridiplantae > Streptophyta > Magnoliopsida > Fabales > Fabaceae > Glycine > Glycine tomentella. The sequence goes on along the minus strand of PYAF01002415.1, from coordinate 275,892 downwards.
TCCATCTTGTTCTTGTCATATTCCTTGTTACCCCTTTGATTCTCTAAATCCTTAGTCACTTGATTGTTCCCTTGTTGTCTTGAAAAGGAATCATTGATAAGGTTCTTTCTTAAGAACTTTAAAGAGGGAGTTAGATTGGAAACAGACAAGAGTGCATATTATAGAGAAAGCCTTAAAAGAGAGAAACACGAGTGAACTTTGAGTGAAACACTAAGTAGAGTGGTGAGGTCCATAATTCTATTATCTGTGCTAACCATTTTTCAAGAATGTATTATTCATTTTATCATTGAAGTGATGAAGGTTGTGGGGAGTATGAGATTCAAAAGGAAAACATATTTCAAACTAGATGCTTGATTCTAGGGAATGTGTGTTCTTTGATCATTTGATGATGGAAGCTACACTGATGTGACTAGCACAAGGTTGGTTTCAAAATTGATTTTAGAGACTAAACTACACCTACGACCTTACAAACTTCAATGCCTTAGTGAAGATGGTGAAAAAAATTGAGAACAAGCAAGTTGAAGTGGAGTTTTCCAAAATATGAAGATGTTGTGTTGTGTGATGTGGCCCCCATAAAAGCATGTCACATCTAGTTAGGTAAACCATGACAAATTGAAAGAAATGTGAAGTACCATGGGAAGACTAATCAGATTTTATTTTGTACATGAAGGTCATAAGATCAAACTTGCATCATTGTCACATAAGGAAGCAAGTGAGGATCTGTAACACCCTGTATGCATCCGGTGTATTAGCAATTACTTAATCAGATTAACGCGGTAATTAATTTAAAAACCAATAATAAAAACAACAAAAGCGTTTTTCCTTTCAAAATCATATTTCTTGATTCATTATGTATGGTACGTAACCTCAAATAATATACGAATTCCAATACACTATAGCCAACCTCATCGATCCAAATAACATAAAATAAGATACATCAATAATATCTATACAGATATATCAGTAGAATAAACCACATGTATACACATATACATCATCAAAGACACTCACTGTGTCTATACAAAAAAATAGGCTTCCAGTGCCTTGATCTCATAGATCACATCCTCACACGAGGGTACAAAACATGCAGTGTCTATACATCATAAACATAAACAGAAACCATACTATGTGTACACACACATCTTCCCTTGCAGGGTTACAAAATACATCAAAACAAAAGTAATGAGCCACAATGCTCTCAATCACACTGCCAAACAGCTACACAGAGTCTGTCCCTATCGGGGCCTCCCGCCCTGGGACCCATCATCTCTGCCAGATGTATCACCTGCAAAAATAATCCCCTCACACGGGGTGAGATACAATCTCAGTAAGCTTAGGGCTCTTGGAGGCTTTTCCTCCCCCCCGACTCACTTCCACGATACACAACATCAAAGACATCACAATCACTCGGCCACCTGGCCCTCACAACAATACATAGCCATCCTCTATCTCTAATGTATATCTACGGTACTATGCCCACCACAAGATGCATCATCATCAGCATCTGGGACTCTCAGTCCCCAGTGTGAGATCGGAACTCACACCCGTGCCATCCCATCGGGAGCTACCCCTTTACACATGGATGCACGTATATGGCACCTCCGAGAATAGGCTTCAACCGCTACGGGACCACCTATCTCTTGGTCTTAAGGGATCATCATCACCCTTTACATGAGCAAACCAAACGAGGAGTTGAGCTTTACTCCTAGGGATGTTTATATCTATCTAATTGGCCAGAAGATCTATCCGAAAAGTAACCATACCCACAAAGCATATAATCATACATACATATTATCATGAGGAAAGCTGTAACAACCAATTCAATGCACATGCATCATGTATGCAACCATCACTCCCTCGGAGTATGGTGGAACACAGGCAGGGGGAAACAGTCCCCAAGAGCAAAGAGCTTACCTGGCAACGCAGTGCTTTGCTGTCCAAACCCAGAACTATGGTCTATGCCACTGACACCCTCGGTGTCACGTCCTATACAAAGGCACACAAGCAAAATCAATAGCCAACCTAACCTTACAAGGCATTAAGTACATAATAACGGTTCTCAACCGTTAGAATGAAAAGAAACATTATTCCTTTCCATTGAAACCTCTTAGTCCTCTATTTTATGGTTATCGGAACTAACCACCTAATATTCAACTCGCAGATCCTCAGCAGGATATATCTCGACCTAACCAAGTCGATAGAGTCTCCCAAAGACTCTGCATCAACCAATTCAGAGAATTCAACACTATACAGGCCCAAAAGTCAAGGATTAACAATATGGCTAACGATTACTTCAACAGAATTTCACCGTTTACATAGACTCCAAAGCACATATTGTACAAGCATTAAGGCTCATGCATGTCCTACAATCACCAAATTAACCAACATTCTTCCTACACATACATTTCTCAGAGCCAAATACCAAAGTCCATAAAATCAATATTTCAAAGCTAATCCTTCATCACAACAACCTCCTAAGCATACATTTCTAAAGGACCCAAGCCTAATCCAGCTCTAACTCAAAAGGGTCACTATTCACCTCAAGAACAAATTCTTAAACAATCGGTAGAATTTGTGTTTCTTACCTCTAAATCGACAAGGAAAGCTAGTGGACAATTTCTCCAAGCTTGGGTGTCCGTGAATCGCCTCCTTTCCTCGCCAAACTCGAGTTTTGTGAAGTTCTCTAGAGAAAATGATCTCTCGTTTGATGGTTTTTAGGGAAAATCAATGAAGGATTCTAGCTCAGAGGAGGATTTCCTACAAGTTTCATGTTGGGTGCTAAAGGTTTGGCCAAAGAATGAGTGGGTATGAAGCTTTCAAAGCTCATCAATGGCAGAAACGTGCAAGGAGGAAGAAGGTGAAGCTTTGGGCTCTAATTTCATGAGAAATGACCTTTTATAGCGGTCCTGCCCGCGTTCCCGCGCTGATCGCGCCACTCTGGCGCTATCCGCCCCAAGTTCCAGTGAAAAACAGGCTTTCTGGAGCACTTCCCGAGCTAACCGCGCCACTCTGGCGCTACCGGCGCCAAACTCCAGTATGTCTAGCGCTACTCGCGCCAGATTTTTTTTTTTTTTTTGGTTCTATGGGTTATTATAGGAGCAAATTAAGTTTAGAAAGAAAATAAAGCAACAGATAAAAGAAATGTGAGAAAAAGAGATGAGAGAAGAAGAGTTGAAATAAAATGAGTTCAAAGAAAAAGAAAAAGAGATGAGAGAAAAGGAAATGATTGCAAAAGAGAGTGAAAAAAAAGAGCAAAAGATAAAGAGAATATGATTGCTTTTATTTTTATAATAACCTATTGTTTGATTGTCATGATCATCTTGTGAAAGGATTTGAAGAGTTGTTTCAAAAGGAGGGAAGTAAAGCATTAAATGAATATCAATTTGTATTCAAAGACACTTGATGTTGCAACCAAGGGGCATTGTCATTTTCAAGTGGTTAAAAAGATCAATGATGCTACTTATAAACTTGAGTTTCATGGTGAGTATCAAATCAATGTCACTTTTATTGTTGCTCACTTCACTTTATTTGATGTAGATGATGAACTTGATTTGATGATGAATCTGTTCAAAGAAGGAGGGAATGGTATGATCCAACAAATATCCAATTACTTCAAGTATATCTTTGCAATAGATGAAAGGCCTAATGACTAAAGCAAGACCGAAAAGAATCAAGAAGACTTTCCAAAGCTAAGTGCTACAAGTGCTCAAACCAAGAATTGTCTCATTTCTACAACTTGAAAATAAATTCAACAAACTTAAGATAATAACTTGAAGAGCACAATGAGTCAAAGAGATTATACTCCAGATGCGACTATCATCTGGAGTTTATTTGGATGGATCATATAGCTTTTGGGCTAAAGAACCAATTAAGGTTCATTTTCTATTTTCCTTTGAATTGTAGCATTTTTTTCATGTATTAAGTTCAAATGATTCTTGACATCTTTTGGGCAGTTTTTACATTTTTTAGGCTTCCCAAGTTATTATAGTGGTTAGTGAGATTTTATTTCTATTGAAAAATTAATGTAAGTGAGAATTTAAATTTTAGTGAAAATTAATTCCTAGTGGGATGTTTAGAGGGAAGTTTATGCTATAAATAGAGGAAACTTTGTAACTTTGAGACAAAATGAGATCTAAATGAAAGTTTGATTTTTTTCCCCTTTTGTGAGAGCTTTCAATGGTTCTTGAGTAAAGAATGAATCTGATCAAGATAACTTGCGATAATTAAACATATGATTAATCACTCACCATCTCATATATTTTTTTAGTGTGACGTCAATATACTTCCTCTAAATGAAAATTAAATCAATTTTTAAATCTGAATTCTTCAAGAAAACTAGTTATGTTTTAGTATTCGTATCATGTTTGCTACATCCTCTTATGCTTTTATATTTAAATAACAATTGATTGAATTGTATAATAATATTTAATTGAATATAATAAACTAATTTCAAATATATATATATATATATATATATATATATACACATATATATAATTTTTAAAAAATGATATTAACATAATTAATGTGTTTGGAAAGATAATTTGATAGTTTATATTATAAGTCAACTAGCTTATTTGACAAATTAAACGTAAGCTAGTATGAGTGTTTGATTTTTTTTTTTAAGTAACCAATATAAAAGTTTTGTTTATTTTATTTTTACACGTGTTTGTAAGAAGTTTCCGTAGTCGTTCACTATAATTAATTTCTTTATGAGGATTTAAAGATACTAAACCAACTATGTTTTCTCTATATAAGAGAGTCAATATTTGAATCTTAATTACTACTTATTAATTAAGGGACATGAGTTTATCATTGCTCAAATCAACCATTTGTTACTCTCTTCATCACATTGTAATTATCTTATAAGAGAAAAAATTTATCCAAAAACGATTGTCATTTTAACTTTTTAGTGTATCACTATTTTTTTTCACTTATATATCTTATAATATTAAGGTGGATGTGTGGTTATATAAAGATGAATAAGATCAGAAATGAGGATATTCGACGCAAGGTAATAGTAGTTCTGGTGTGTGAAAAGATGAGGGAACATAGATTGAGATGGTTTGGGCACGTTTTGAGCAACCACTGGATGTTCCCGTTAGAACAATAGTTTGTTACCAAGAACTTGACACAAAGAGAGGTAGAGGTCGGCCGAAACTCACTTGAGAAAAGATAGTTAAACAAGACCTAATAAAATGAGATATAGATTCACGGACGGTGTGTCTTAGGACGGAATGGAGAAAAACTATAAACTTGGTGGAGGGTTAAACCCATTAGTATATATGTCTATGTTCTAGTCGTTCCCTTTTTTTCCAAGTCTTTTCCTCTTCATATCTCTCATACTTCTTTCATCCTTCTTTTATTTTAGCTAATTTTTCTTTTCTTTTGTCTTATTTTTCCTTTTTCTTCCCTCCTCCCTTTCTCTTTCTTTGTCCTTTTTTTGATTTATCATTATATTCATCTACCACCGACCCCAATTAATTAGGGTTAAAGGTGTTATTGATGTTGATGTTGATATATCTTATAATATTAATAATGGATAATAAAATCTATAAATGAATTAATGATTATATAAGATTAATTTTGTAAAATTATTACTCTCTTTCCTTTATTTATTATCATTTTTTTGTTTGTGTAAAACAACGATAATTATTTTGAGACGGATGAAGTAGTATATAAAAGCTTTAATTTAATAAGTTAATAGACGTAATGTATAACCTATATGCTAGAGGTACACATATTTTCATTTTATCTTGGTTATTTTAAAAAAACAACTTTTTAAAATCTCCTAATTAGTACCCTTATCTTCAAAAAATTATATATACTAAGAATGTTATTAGTGACACTATTTTTTTAGTGGGGACAAGAAGTAGTTTAATATTTTGGGATAAATGATCATTTTGCTCCTTAAATGTATAACAATGTAGTAATTATATCATGTCACGAAGTTTTGTGGAATCATTTTGTCATTAAATTGTAATGTTCAAGTATCAATTTTACATTAAGATATATTTTTCGAGGATCAATTTGACATTATATTATATGACAATATGTAATTATTGTATTTTTTACAGGTTTATGGATTAAATTAAAATTTTCTTTCTTTCAAAGACTAAAATTGTTACTAGTTTACACATATAGGAACCACAATGTCCAATACTTTCATTACAAAATTCTATAAAATACATAAAGTCATGATGAAATAAATCCAAAATTTTGAATAAAAACTAAATATTAAAGAATCCAAAATACTTAAGTTTCTACAAGTTATAATTGTCATCTACATGCATTTTCATACATTGAAAATGTTCTATGCTTTTTTCTATGTTAATGCTAAAAAAAAATTAAAAGGATAAAGTAGTAAAACTAGTATCATTTTATTTTATATTTTTAATTCATTTTTTTTTAAATCTTGTGGGAGAAATACCTATTTTTCTATAAGAGCAAAAATAAAATTTATTACACATATAGATAAAAAGAAATTTTCCCTTATATATAGACTTATAGATAAATTTGTCAGTGATCATAATGTTAGTGCATAGTATCCATCAGTTACATTAATAACTAACTTTTATCAAAAAATTGGACTAATTATTACCTTTAGTTGGGTCTAAACTTACTCTCAATTATATTTTTTCATTTATAAAATTTAAACACGTCAATATCTTACTTAAAAAAATTGAGTTCACTTGCACCAATGATCAATGAGATGTTAGTTAATGACTTGAGACTCTTTTTAACACAATCTCTTTGAGTGGGTTCTACTTTCGTTTTTGTGAGATATAATTTGCGTGCATGGCGGAGCCTACCCGATTTATCATATATCTTCATTTAAATTGTGAAAAAGAAACTACTAATAACTTGCCCTAACTCCATAGCAACACTTTTATGTAGAAAATCAATTGTAGCAAACGAGGGGAAGAGTAATTTCAGCATTGCTCCCGGCCCATTGTATATATAGAAAAGTTCTAGCTAGTACTTTTCAAAAGTTTTAAAACGGGGTCTCCAGCAGATACATAGGATACAAAAGAAAAAGTTGTATACGACCGACATCATTATTTATGTTAATTTCTCTGCGACCAACACAGAAAACAGTATGACCAAACAGAAAAACATTAATTTGTTGTATAATGACGTATTATTATGGAGAAGCGTGGTTAATGCGATTTGGCTTGAGCAGCTTGATAACGGACATCACTGAAATAATGAGAAGGAGAATGAAACCAACGAAAGAGACAATAAGGGCAGCACCACCTCGGTTGCAATAGGTTTCGAACTTGTCACAGATCTTGTCCCACCTTGCGTGTGAATTACCATTCTTTCCCAATTCAGACATGAATGTTGCTGCACCATCCCCAGCTGAAGCCAGAGCCATAGTCATCTTCATCCAAAATTAATTATAAGCAATCAGTTTTCATACAGTAGCTAGCTAGTAATTTAAATTTAAATTAAAAACATTTGACCGTAAATAATAATAATAATAATAATAGAATTTAATGGTCATGTATAATTATAATGTAAAATATGTTTATATCATCGTTCAATTATAAATCATTGTTAATATGATTTTTAAAGTGATTAATATAAAAATCAATAAATTTATCATAAATAATAGATTGTGATTAGATGATAGTGTAAACTATTTTACTCTATCATGTATATAACCCTTAATTTTTCTGATAATAATATTTATAAATATTCAATTTATCTGAAATATAATGCATGCATAATGGTAAAGATGATATCATATAATATTTAATATTTTCATTTGTAGTTTTTTATTTTAGAATTTTTTTTATCAAAGAAAAAAAGTTTATTAAGTATAACAGTTGTCTATACCAAGTAATTTTAAATTATATGAAATTTTATAGCCCTGATTTACTTAAAAGAACTCATGATGAAAAATGTGTATATACAAAGTTATTAAATAAAGTAATAAATCAGATAAAATTAGTCTTAAAATAAGTAGACTATTTTCATCAACAACAATAATACCATTCAGTACCATATCTAATATTGCAATCAGTGCAAGCCGGAGTCCTTTGTAATCATATCGGGGTCCTAATACTTCCATTACAATCATCACCAAGTTATGCAGACTGGCATTTCCATTGGCTATCACAAAGAACCTACATATCATCCCACCAAGTATATATGCATGTCAGGATTATGCATAACATTTCAGTTAATGCTAATTAAATTTCAGGTAAAAACAAAAGGAAATTAAAATACAATCATACAAATGTATATAATTGAAAACTTACACAAAAGCTGGAGTTTGGTTAAACTTTGCAGCAAGAGTGGCTGTTATTGGAGTGCTACCAACGGTGGCAACGACGAAGCTTTTGGTTTGTTTGTTAAAAGCCATCACAAGTGTGGCAGAAGCAGTGGCCAAAAATGCAACCACTCTGAGGGATAAAAGAACCCAATCCTTCTTTGACTTATGTGTCCCATGAGGAACTGCATTCAAACCTATCTCCACTTTCTCTACATTTTCTGAGGCCATTGTGCAATTAATAATAAGCACTAATTAATTACCAACGTTAGAAAATGATAGGTGGTGGTGATGTGCAGATTATTAGGGGGAGTAATGGGTTATTATATATAGATAGGGATAGTGAAATTGGTCAACCATATCATTTGGTAAGTCTAAGAAGCCAAGTGTGGTTCTTTCTCAGAATTTCTTTGGGTGGTATAACCAACAGAAAACTTCAGGTGGTTGTTGGTTGGTGAAGAAATACGAGAGATTAATTGCGCCAAAATAGTCCATTTAACTTTCACTTTTTAGTTTTTGGGAACTTAGCTTAATTTAATAAAATCTAATATTATTTTTAAAAATAAAAATAAGTGTTTTTTAAAAATATTGTACACGTTCAAAATTATGAAGGAAGTTTAAATTTAAATATTTTTTAAGAAATCCAACTCGTAGGTGTAATGAAGGTTGGCATAATTAATTACTAGGATTTAAAAGGTCATATGTTCATTATTTTGTTCTTTTTATTCCAGGATTAATGAATTTTAAATAACGAGATTTTACCTTCCTAAACTTCCTCATCACTAAAACATAAGAATAAATTAATGGATCATTATCTCATTCTCTTAAACTTTCCATGATCCTCTTCTACTTTACATAAGAATTAATATTGGACCATCAACCTCGGTGAGAATCACCGTAAAATTTAATATTGCCTATTAACAAGAGAAATTAATCCAACTCGCAGCTAATGTGAGCATAAAGTTTTATTAGATGTGTCAACTCTTATCAAATTTTATTAATTCAACATTTGAATTTAAAATTCTTATAAAGTATATTAAGTCTATATATTTTCTTATAATTAAAAATATATTAATGATTTATCATCCCGTTTTCTTTTATTGCGCAGTATACTTTATCTAAACTGGCAAAGTTATAACTAGAAAGAGGACTAATCAAAATAAGTTGTGAGAGAAAAAAATAAGTTATGAGAAAAATAAAATATGCTAGACACAAATCAAATCTAGTTTTCTCTCTTAAAAACATATTCCTTCCGGTCTCAAATATATGGAGAAAAATTGATTCATTTTAACTAAGAAGTTCATCATATTTAATTATACTAATTTCAATTAAAAATACTTTTTCAATTTATCTTTCATTAGAACTTGGTATCATAAATAAATAAATAAATTATTATATTGAAAGTAACACCTCATTTAAATTAATGAGATTTTAGAAATAATAACATTTAATAAGTTAAGTTATTTGAAATTTTCTTATATTTAAGACAAAAAAATAATAAGGTTTTCTTATATTTTATACCGGAGAAAATATTATTTACAAGATCCTTAGAACTTTTACCCATAGACCTTTTTCATCCCACCAAGACACTTAGTAGTGTTTGGTAGAGGTGAATAAAAAGGGATGAAAGTGTGAGGAATTAAAATAATAAAAAAAGATGAAATAGAGATCAAAGTGAAGTTGTTTCGTATAAATGAAAAAGATGTGAAATATTTGAATTAAAGTGATTAGACAAGTAACAAAAGAAAAAAAATAAAAAGAGCAATTATAAAATCCTAATGTTGTCTTCAGCCGAAAAAAAAAATATTGGTCTCTGAAAATTTAATGCACTCCTTACATGTTATATTACAATCCCAATTATATTATTTTTTAAAAAAATTATGTAAATTGTTTTCAAACTAATATAACTAAACATAAATTAGAAAATTCATATAAAATTATTTAGTCAAGGGATTCTAGCTCAATTGGTTGAGCAGAGTGTGTGAGTTATTGTAAATCTCCTAGCACAGTCTTCAATTCTTACGAATAAAAAAAATATAAAATTATTTCATAAAATATCTCATATAATTGGCGGCAAACGGTTGCAATTAATTGCAATGTATTGTAAATCTTAGAAATAATAAGAAGCCAAATTAGTATATTCTAGTTGTCCCATTTGGCTTTTATAGGTGACCTTATCCTTTTTGCAGAAGTATCCTTGGACCAAGTGGAGACAATATCAGCTTGCCTTGACATCTTTAGTGATAGCTCTGGAGAAAATGTGAGTAGTGAGAAGACTAAAGTTTTTTATTAACATAATGTCAGTTGGGGGTGAAAGAGTACATTAGCCAGGCTATAGGATTCCAACGTACAGATGATCTGGAGGTGATATGGGGGAAGAACTTAGGAATTAAGTTGCATCATAAGAGAGTCTCAAGGAATTCTTATAATCATATTCTTGACAAAGCACAACAATGGTTGAGTGCTTGGAAAGCTAGAACGCTATCATTTGCAGGTAGAGTAACTCTTACTAAATTTATTCTAAGTGCCTTGCCTATGTATACCATGCAGTCATAATTCATGTTAGGGTAGTTTGTGACAAGTTGGACCAAACTTGTTGGAATTTCATATGGGGGATACTAAATCCACGAAGAAGGTGCATTGGGTGGCATGGAAAGACCTCTGTAAGCCCAAAGAGAAGGCTGTATTGGTCTGCGCTTGGTGAGGCATGTTAATAATTCTTGTCAAGGCAATGACTCAACATACAAAAGGATATGACTCGGCACCTGAGGATCAATTAAAATTCACTGAATCATAGGCATTTGTGCATCTAATTGATTGAGTCATAAGAGCCATTTCATGTCATTTATTTTAGATTCCAGTCAATGATTTGTTTGTTGTTTTATAGGAACTAATTTAGCTAATTAGTTTTAAATGCTGATGTAAATAACTATGAAAACCTCTATATATTGGTACTGTAATTTCTGAATAATAAATCAAGTTGAATCCACTCTCTATATGGTATCAAAATAGGCATACTCCCACGAGTTAAGATCCATGGTCGGCTTAACTAATTCTTCCGCAGCAACGACTAACAACAACACTGCAAATGGGGAAACAACAACCCAATCCAACTGGGTGGTGTTTTTCAACTCGGGAACCCATATAACAATCAAGCTTTCAGCCACCAACTATCATGTGTGGAGTCAGCAAGCGAGTTCCCTTCTATCCGACATGAAGTTGTTTGGTCATGTGGATGGATCCACTCCCTCCCAACAGCGAAAGATCACCTAGGATGGTGCAACCATTCCTAATCGCTATGAAACATGGTTTTTCCAAAATTAGCTCATAGTGAGCCTGCTCCTATTTGTTATGAATGAAAGAGACAACATAGCTCTTTCAGCTTGCGAGACCTCTCGCAAACTGTGGCTGGCTCTTGAAGCCAAATATGCGAACCTATAACGTTGTCATGTTATGTCTCTTAAAAATCAACTCTAATGCAGCCGCAAAGGATCTCAATTTTTGTCACAGAATTTCCATTCTCTATCAAGAGAATAGTTGATGAGTTATCTATTATTGATCATGTAATCATGTAATATCAGATGATGATGTAATGTTTTATGTACTGAATGGTTTAGGTGCAGAATACATGGACATTGCTACATCAATAAGCATAAAAGACTATCCCTTCTCCTTTGAAGAACTACACAGTCATTTGGTTGCCCACAAGGAATTTTTGAAACGTGATGACTATCCCTCTGAAGTATCAGTTTCCACAGCTAAGTTTCATCAAAAGAATAATAGTTTTGGTCCAATCACTAAAACCAGCAGGGTCATGGTGGATTCTCTACTCATAGTCTACATGGAAATGGGTCATTTTCACAAATCAAAGCTTCAATTATCGACAAGGTGGTCAACAATGCAAGCATTGTCCTGGTCAATAAACCCCTTGCCAAATGCCAATTTTGTGACCACAAAGGACATATAGCCAAATATTTCCCATAATTGTCTCAACGTCTTTTTGCCAATTTTGCAGCTTCCATTGCTACACCCTTCACTAATTGGGTGCTTGACACAGGTGCTAGCCATCATGTGACAAGTGATTTTCATAACCTTAGCCTCCACTCTCATTATGATGGTCCAAATGAAGTAACAATAGGTGATGGTACAGGTTTACCCATTACTCATGTTGGTTCTACCAAACTTTGCACCCCTACCTCTGCCTTTACTTTGCATGACGTTCTGTGTGTTCCAAAAGCATGTCATAATCTCATATCCATTTCAAAAAAATTCAAAGCAATAATGTTTATGTTGAATTTCACCCTTTTTCTTTTTGTGTGAAGGATCGTACAACGGGGGCAACATTGATGCACAGTCAAAGTAGTGGTGACATGTACACCTTTCAACCCACAACAAAATACTCATCACCCACTCAAGGAAAAACGCTATCCACCATTCAATCCCCTCCACTCCTCTGGCATACTCGTCTTGGCCGCCCTCCCTGAAAATTCCACAACAAGTTTTCAAGGGCAATGACTCCATCAATATGCCAAAATCTCTTCTTCATTCTTCTTCTTGTCAATTAAATAAGAGCCATAAATTACCATTTAGTAAATCCTCTGTAACATCAAACTCACCATTATAACTTATGTATTTTGATGTTTGGGGAGCTTCACCAATTCCCTCAATAAATGGCTTCCGTTATCATCTCATTTTTGTTGATCATTTCACCCGATATGTATGGTTGTTTCCATTAAAATTCAAAAGTGAAGTGTTTGATGTTTTTCCTAAATTTCGTGCTCAAGTAGAATCTTTCTTCAATCACAAAATTTGTTCTTTTTACACCCGATGCGGGCACTGAATACATAAAACTCAAATCATTCTTTCAAAACCATGGCATTTCACACTACATCACCTTACACCCCTGAACATTTTGGACTTGCAGAAAGAAAGCATTGACACATTGTCGAAACTGGCCTTGCACTACTTAATCATGCCTCCATGCCTCCAAAATATTGGTGTTATGCTTTCCAGATAGCTGTCTACCTCATAAATCACATGCCCACCCCAAACCTTCAAAATAACACACCTTTCTCCAAACTCTTTCACAAGCCCATATTCCACACAAATCTAAAGGTATTTGGATGTCTATGTTATCCTTGGCTTCGTCCATATTCAAGTCATAAACTTGATCACCATAACACTCCTTGTGTCTTTCTTGGTTACTCTTCACAACATCACTCCTACAAATGTCTTTACCAAGTCAGTGATAAAATTTACATTTCTAGGCATGTGGTGTTCTTTGAAACATAATTTATGTTCTCTTCCCCTTCAAAAGGCACTACCGTATCTTCACTCCCTGACCTCACATCTCAATTCACTCCTCCAAATTATCCACCCTCCATGACACACCAACAAACAAATCTCATTCAAACACTTGAATCTCATCCCTTAATTCAATGTCACTTATCCCTCATCTATGAGGACCCACACACATCACCCTTTCACTCAACAACTCCACTACAACCAACCCAACTACCTTCCACGCTAACCCCCATTGATACCACAACAGATGTCACTGCCTCACCATCATCAAATCATTCACCACTACTTGATCGTGCATCAACGCTAGCTCCCTCCAGGCCAGTTACTCGATCTATGCACAATATCCATAAGCCTAACAAAAAGTTTTTTTTAACCACCAAGCATCCCCTTCCATCTACCATTGAACCAACATGTGTCTCTAAGACAATGAATCACTAGAATGGCATGAGGCTATGACTAATGAATTTAATGCATTACTTGCACAAGTACTTGGGATATAGTTCCAAGAGATCAGTCACAAAGTGTGATTGGATGCAAATGGGTCTTCCGTATAAAAATAAATCCAGATGGATCAATTTCTAGGTATAAAGCGAGACTAGTGGCCAAGTGATTCCATCAAAGACCAGGTCTTGATTATACACAAACCATTAGATCTGTTATTAAACCTGCTACAGTTTGCTTGGTACTCTCTATTGCTCTCCAACATCAACTGGCCATTAGACAACTGGATGTGAATAACGCTTTTCTACATGGTCACTTGAAAGACTGGGTGTTCATGGCTCAATCACCTGGGTTCATCAATCCTAAATTCGCCAATCATGTTTGTCGTTTAAAAAAAATCAATTTATGGGCTCAAGCAAGCACCTTGGGCATGGTTCAGTGCTTTACACTCATTTCTATGTTTATATGATATTCATGCCTCAAAATTAGACTCCTCACTTTTCATCCTCAATTAAGGTAACATTCTAATGTATGCACTTGTATATGGGGATGACATTTTAATTAGAGACTCAACTACTTCAGTCATCCAACATTGCATTTCTTCTTTGGCCCAACAATTTTCCATCAAATATTTCGGTTCTCTTCATTATTTCTTGGGCATAGAGACTATTCCTGCTAAGACAGATCTTTTACTCAGTCATCACAAATATATTTGTGACCTTGAAAGGACAAAAATGGTAGAAGCAAAAAAGGTTCAAACTCCACCGCTAGCACATCTCTTACATTAAACGATGGCATTGCAATTGTAGGCCAAGCTCCGTATAGAATCATTATTGGTGCTCTCCAATATTTATCCATGACTGGACCAAACATTGCCTACTCAGTCAATCGACTAGCACGATTCATGCACAAATCCAACACTATGCATATGACAACTCTAAAACGCCTCCTACAATATCTCAAAGCTACAATATTTCATGGACTTCATCTCCACAAAGGATCTTCACCGTCTCTTTATGCCTTTAGTTATGTCGATTGGGCAGGTAACAAGGAAGATTATACTTCAACTTCTGTTCATCTTGTTTTCTATGGGAAGGAGCCACATTTCTTAGAAATCTTCTAAACAACATGCAGTAGCTCGTTCATCCACAGAAGTTGAATATCGATCCCTAGCAACAACCTCAATTGAACTCACATGGATTCGATCTTTACTTTTTGAACTTTGCATCCAACTTCAACATGTCGCGACTGTCTACTGTGACAATCTAAGTGCCACCTATCTTTCAATTAATTCGGTAATGCATAGTAGGATGAAGCATATAGCAATTGATGTGCACTTTGTTTGTGACCTTGTTCAACAAGGAATTCTCTGAGTTCAGCATGTCTCCACCATAGATCAACTTGTTGATTGCATCACAAAGCCCTTATCGAGGCAGTGTCATCACCTTCTCAAGACCAAGATTGGTGTCCTTGATGGCACACCTCTCTTGTGGGGGCGTGTCAAGGTCACAAACATACAAAAGGAAATGACTCAGCACACAAAGATCAATTCAAATCCACTAAATCATAGGCATTTGATTGCATCTAATTGATTGAGTCATAAGAGTTATTTCATGTCATTTATTTTAGATTCCCGTCAATGATTTGTTTTTTTGATTTATAGGAACTAATTTAGCTAATTAGTTTCAAATACGAATGTAAATAATAGCTATGAAAACCTCTATATATTGGTATTGTAATTTCTGAATAATAAATCAAGTTGAATCCATTCTCTATAATTCCTTTATGATGAAGGTGGCTTGGGAATTGTGTACGAAACCTAGTAATATGTGGGTAAGAGTTGTGAGAGCCAAGTATGCTTGTGGAGAGGATCATTGGCATATCATTAAGAAGAAGAGATGGTCAAATTTATGGTTTGGTATCAAATTTGTTTGGGATGCTTGTGAATGGGTGAATGTTGCTTGGAGATCATCCTTAGATGGGAATTTTAAAGCGAAGAATGCTTATTTAGGATTCTTTGGAGGTGGGAGGGAGCTGAAAAATCAAGAGTTGTTTTTCTAGAAGTTGGCGAAGGGTGCTTTAGCTACAAATGAAGCAAGGTGGGAAAAGGGGTTCACAAAATCATGGAGGTGATCTACATGAATGGATGACCATAAACCTGAGAGGTGGAAAAGGGTTTCCAAATAGATGGCCCTTACTATTTTGGAATCATACTGGACCTTTTTTGGCAACGACGAAACCATCATGTTTTTCATGGTCAACTTTAGAGCAAAGAAGATATTTGGGTTAAGTTGCGAAGAATGGAATTGGCTTGAATGACAACTAAAACTACGCGTGAGGTCCTACCGGAAATTATTTGAGTCCTCATAATAGTTGCATGAACTGGAAACCAGCAATGGGAATTATCATGACTTTAAACTGCGATGGTGCAAAGATACGGAACAAGAACAACTCTTCTTGCGAGGGGATAATTCAGAAAAATAATGGTGTTTTTATGGTAGGGCTCTCGTGAAATCTGGGAAGTGTGTCTGTTTTGCATGCTGAAATGTGGACAATGCTTCATGGACATCAGCTTGCAAGAGAGCGGGGGATTTATAATATTGAGTTACAATCTGACTCGATGGAGGCTATTGCTTTGCTGGTGGACGGCTGTGAGGTGGACCATAACTGTTATTATATTTATCGAGCTGCAAAGGAACTTAGTGGTCACCCAATAAAAGTGGAATTTAGGCATGCACTTGTAATGGTGTTGTGGACGCAATTGCTAAGTTCGATCTCTCCATGCAGCAGGGAATAGTTTTTAATATTGAGCCTCCTGTGGCTATTTTGCCTTGTGTGGAAGCTGATGTTTAAGCTCTTAGCATTTAGTTGTAGCTTTCCTTTTGTTTCTGGGTCGTAGCCCTTTTTAATCAGCAAAAGTGTATTCTATTCTCATTTATCGTTTGAATAAAATACAAAAGCCAAGGCTAACGGGTAAAGGAACGAGTGTTGATGCTCATGGGTGGTGTGCAGGATGCTAGCTGCTGGTAACGACTGACGATTGTTGAATAAAATAATCAAAGGCATTTTCGGAAATCATCCATTGCATCCCTTATTTATGTACTATGCATTAGTAGTGTTCAAATTAAATCCAAACAAACCGGTTGTAAAATGTGAAATCAATATTAAAAAAAAATCACTAAAACAAAAAAATTTAAAAAATTGGCATACTTTTTTGATTTGGTTCAATTTTTGAATCATTTTATAAAAAATCAAACCAAACAAAACAAAAAAAAATCATATATTATAATTATATTATTTTTTATTGTGGAAATTAGTGATGATTAAGTATTAAATATTTTATTAATTTTCTTTTGTTTTATAATCAAGATACATATTTTACATTCATATATTAAAAAAGATGTACTAATAATGTTAAAAAAATAGTGTGAAATATCAAGTGATATAC
>PYAF01002415.1:235268-258321 GCA_007407185.1 Glycine tomentella | reverse complement strand
ATAATTTTCAACTAAAATATGTTAAACAAAATTTAATAAAAAATAAATTCATTTTTAAAATAATATAACATAATAATTATGATAGTTTAGTTGATAGACTTTAAATTATGATAGTATATTTAAAATTTGAAAAACTACACATCGAATCAAATTGTAAAAGATTGATTTAGTTTAATTTGGATTCAGTGTTATATTAAAATCGAACAAACTTAAATTACATTTTTATTTAATGTTTGATTCAGATGATTCTTTATTTATAAAACAAAACAGAATACACCACAAACACTCCTTTATTAAGTCGTCTTTCATCTTACTTTTTGATATGAAAGTTGTTAACTGGAACCTATTGAATTTAAGACTCTTTCACTTACCTTTCAACCATTATTAGAAAATGGACTTTTAACATTGGTTCTTTTCGACTTTCAACATCGATTATAAATTGAAGTTGAAACCACCAACATTAAAAGTATCAATGTTAACATTAGTTATGCAAAATCGATGTCAACATACACTATACAACATCGATTTTGAAGAAAACCAACGTCGTATAATAAACAATAAACCAAAAAATGTAAAAATATACAAAAATCAACATCGATTAAAAATCAATGTTTAGATGCACCTTACACACCACAACACCGATTTTTAGGAAAACCAATGTTGAAATCCAGTATACAACATCAATTCTAAAGCGCTTTCTACATCAGTTCTGAAAAAACCGATGTTGAAAGTCATATACAACATTGATGTTCAATGTGCTTACAACATCGGTTTCAGCCAAAATTGAAGTTGTAAAGGCTCTTTCTACATCGGTTTTAGACCAACTAATGTTGTCTTTTATAATTGTTTTAATATTTTGTCTCCTTTTACAATGAACCAACTAGAACCAATTTATAAAAATGTATTAATTTTAAATAAAATATTTAAAAATATTATTTTCATTATAATATCCCACGTGATATGTATAATCATGTTCACAAGATCAGGAATCCAGCTAATATAAAAAATGAAAAAAATCTTAAAATGTTTATCTCGTTCCATGATTCTAGGTCTTGTGTTAATTAAGATGTGTCATGTGTCAATAATGTATTACAATGAAAACAAATTCCTACAATACACAAGGTTAACTATGAACTTTTTTCTCTATTCACACAGAGGGAGAGAGCTTCAAGTATCCTTATCTCTATTAGATAATTGGAGAATGGAGAAATAGCCTTTATCGTCAATAATGGTCCAAAATTGATAACCCTATTAAGTAATAATAAAACGTGTCGATTTATTTTTCCGTAGTGGCTCAAGGTTGTTACTAATATTCTTTCTTTTTTTTAGATATACTAGTATTCTACTATTCTCTATTTAAATGGTACAAGGAAGTATGTAGTTTAAATGTTAGCTAGCTGACATTCTCTTTGCTAAGATCCAACCTCTCTTATGGCTGTTAGTCCCATATAAGCACTGCTGACTCGGATGAATGCATCACTAATGTACCTATGCAAAGTGTTAATTTTTTAACACCATTAGATATGTAAAATACACTATCTCATTCTTTTTTGTATATTTGTAAATTCAAACATTTTTAGTGTTTCTTTTGGTCATTCTTCTTAACAGAAATTCACAACCTTACACATATTACTTAACATTGAATTATGTGTCTATGATAAGTGGTGCCTAAATATATTCTTCAACTTTATCTCGTTGGTCAGATAAGAGAAAGTCCTCAAAAGTTAGAAATGTATAGGGCTAACTTTCAATTGCATTGACCATCAACCATTATTATTTATTGGTTTTAAACTAAAGTCTAAAGTGGGCACACTTAATTGAAACAATCATTACGTGGAAATGGAATATAATTTGCAAGGAAGAACAAATAATAATAATAATAATAATAATAATAATAATAATAATAATAATCTCAAAAATGAGTTTATCTTTAAAATTAAAATTCATACATAACCACGAATCTACCCTTAATATTTAATCAGTTAAAATTAAACAAAAACACTTGAAACCATCAATTTAGACTTTTAAAATTGTTCAGGACAACCACCACGTTTTTTCTGCATAAGTCACGCTTTCATGCACTAAAACAAGTCATTTGAACTTCATTCTCTCACCAAACATTAGGGATTTCATGTACTAACCACCTAGCACTTATTTGCATCCTTAAACATACTTTAAGAAATGTTTTTCACTAAAAAGATGCAACATGCACCACTACAAATATACCTTTTTACGACACGACTTCCATGACAGTTGTGCCAAAACCGTCTTCGTAGGCTAGGCGGTGGCAATTTTTCAATTATTTGGAAAATTACTACGATGGTTTTTGGGCAAACGTCCTTGAAAGGATAAAACGAAGACGGTTTCTAAGTAGACCGTCGTCATGTTATAAGCTTCATAGATGGTTAGCTAAAACCTTTGTCGTTTTGGACGATTTCAAAGACAATTTCTATAGCAAACTGTCTTTGTTGTTTGTTGTCCCAATTTTCAAATTAGGTTTTAAAGCATGTGCCCTTCTCAACATTTTTACACACCATCATCTTCCCCAGCCTAGTTCCGGCCACACTCTACTTCAAATCACTTTCGAAGAGCCCAACAAAGCGTTCTTCAGATTTCAAATTAAGTTTTAAAGCCTATGCCCTTCTCAACATTTTTGCACACCATCATCTTCCCCAGCCTAGTTCCGACCACACTCTACTTTAAATCACTTTCGAATAACCCAACAAAGCATTCTTCAGACTTCAAAGTCCCCAGGCGTGTCCCTTGACTCCGACATTGACAAGCAGAAGGTTTGATAGTTCGACGATGTTCATCCCCATCTCCATTTCGTCGGTCACTATTGAAGCTGCATTCTTGTTGCTTATATGTTATTGCTGTTGTCATTGGGGTAAGCAACTACTTCCATATTAATGCTTTGATACACATACTTATGTATGGAAAAATTAGGGCACAAGATAGAAAGTGGTTGTACCACTGCTGAAAAGTTTCTTTTAATTTGATTTTATGGCTCTTTTAAGGATAAGGAAACCAGAATTGCAGATTGCAAGTTTTACCATTTTATGGCCTAACTATTTTGGAACAATTGCTTGGTCTCTTTGCATGATGGAAACAGATGTCTTCCTGCATCAATTTTTTTTCCTTTTTTGGATTTTTTTCATTTGTTTTGGACAGAGGAGAACCTTTTTTTTTAATAGTGCCTAATTGGCTTTGGAAGAAATGGAAGTAAAGGTCTTTGGGGCCTTTTCCTGAGTGCTTTGTATTGAATTTATTAATAATAATGACACTGTTAATTATAAAATTTCTTTTATTAAGTTATTGTTTTCCCTCATTCTGTAAATCTATATCTAGAGAACTTCTTGACACTTGAATGAATCATGTGGTTCATGGAGAGTTTGAGCAAACCCTAAATTGTTTCAGCTGACTTATGATCCCATGAACTTAATCCACCCAATAACGTGACACATCATTCAAAATTAGATACCATGTAGATTTGTCATTTGTTCTTATTACTAAATGAAAAGAAAGTGTTTATGTAGAAGGTTGGAAGATCAAACATAGTTTGGTGTCATCATAAAATGTGTACATGTAAGTGGCAATACTGGTTTTCAATTCTACATTGTAATAATGCATAGGTTTCTCTTGTTATAAGAAAAGTTTGTGTATGTTATCCAGTATAAAAAAAATAGGCTGGATAAGAACTTTCTTATTATTAGCAAAACATTAAGCACTTCGATCTATACCAGCATAATTGTTACTGTCTCCTTTGAAGATTTAGCTATAAAAATCAATTTATAGTAGGTCATGTGTAGTGATTTTGATTTGTTGTTATGAATATGTTGATATTAAGAGAAAATAATAGGTTTATTAATGAAACACTTTCAAATTTCCAAATTTACAGAATTAGAAGTACCAAGGAGGGAAAACTGATGATCTAATCAATTTTGTTTTGCTCAACTCATTTTCTGGTTCCAGGTGAGAACTAACATCATTTTCTAATGGTCAAGTATTCCACAATTTTGTTGTATCCATTAATCACTTCATGTGAAAACAGGAAAGACACATTTACTTCTTTTTTAATGCTTTTTGTACCAAAGTCATCGACCCGAAACAGTTGGATGATTTGGAGAACGAGGCTGTCGTTGTCCTTTGTCAATTGGAGATGTTTTTTCCTCCATCTTTTTTTGACATAATGTTCCACTTAATTGGTCATTTAGTTAGGGAGATAAGGTTGTGTGGTCCAGTTTTTCTACGGTGGATGTATCCGATTGAGCGCTACATGAAAGTGTTAAAAGGTTATACCAAGAATCAATACAGTCCAAAGGCTTCCATTGTTGAAAGATATGTTGTCAAAGAAAGTATTGAGTTTGTTCTAAGTACATCAATGCACTTAAACCAATTGGGATTCCAGAAGCCCGTCATCAGCTGTCAGGGGGAGGTAAGGGTACATGAGGATTAATGTAGTCACATTCAGTCGACAGCAGGTTTCACAAGCACATTTTTATGTTTTGAATAACACCAAAGAGGCTTTGCCTTACATAGAAAGGCACAAACAATATTTGAAGGGGTGTCACCCAAGAATGAACTTCATGAAGGTGTTGCAAGAACATAATAGAACTTTTCTTACCTGGTTTAAAGAACAAATTCTTTGTGATGACAGTGCCTCAAAGACGTTAAAACTGTCAGTTGTTGGCCCGAATCTCAATGTCCCCCACTTGGAAGGGATTCGATATCAACAATTATTCCTTCTACACAAAATCACTAGACGATAACAGTAATGTCCAAAACAATGGGGTCAGTGTAGACACGTCTTCTGAGCACTTTTGTGGTTCATCTGTTAACAACCCCATTCGAGCTACAATGCCTTACTTTGGAGTAATTCAAGAAATATGGGAGCTTGATTATACTACATTCAGAGTGTCGGTGGGTAAACAGTAACACTGGTGTGCATGAAGATCGATTTGGATTTATGTTAGTTCAACTTGATTAGGTCGGTTACAAGAACAAGCCTTTTGTAATAGCAGAACAAGCCAGACAGGTATTTTATATCCAGGATCCATGCGATGCAAGATTTTCTGTGGTAGACCAAGAAGTTGATGATGAACATGCAAATGGTGTAGATCATGATGAATATTTATGGGAGAACATTCATACGCAACACCTCCTTCGTCCCCTCCCAATTCAAATCATTGTTCAGAGTCCACATCTAGGAAGAGTATACAATCCACCAGGCTAAGAAGGTTGACTTTGAGAACCTTAGATGAGGATAGGCCAATGGTAAACGTGAACCCTAATACTGGGAAAGCATCAGGCAATAACAAAGAGAAGTTCCACAGCTATCTTGGGGTTGTTGCAAGAGAGAAGATTCCTATTGTACATTGCAATTGGAAAGATATACCATTCCCTAAAGGATCTAGTATGGGATGACATTTTGGTATGCGTGCTTAGTAAGGCTTTGTTTGATGTGGTTAAATGCATCTGATAAAAAGTTATGAATCACTTACTTTTCTGTTTCATTTGTTTTTATAGGCAAAATTTGATATCCCCAAAGATGCAAAAGCAAAGAAGAAGGTTATGGCATTGGTGGGCACTAGATGGAGACAATTTAAGTCTTGCCTAACAACTAAATACATTTATGCTAACGCAAACAACCAACGTAAAGACGATCCCTCAGTTGTGTAGGAATTTGTTGCAAGCTGAAAAACCCCAAATTGGTAGGTAATAATATAAAGTATTGTTTGACATGAATGAAATAACCTTGTAAATCATATGGGATTCAAAGGTTACATTAGCATCATTTTTTTTACAGGGAATTAGGAAAAAGGCCCAAGAAACTCAAAAAATAAATGATTGCCCACACGTATTGTCTCATGGGGACTATGATTTGCTTGAAAAGAAGTTTATGGAGGAAAAGATTAAGACACGATAACAAAATGCAATGAATACTGAAGATTCGTCATCCGTTGTTCTTCCTCCTTCTCCAATTCCAAGATAGCTGAAGTGGAAGATCGCCCGAACAAAAAAATATGGCTATATGACATCTATGGCCGCACAGAAAATTACGGATAACATTATAAGTTGAATATAATCGTTATTCTTTTACATTTACTTGCATGACATCTTCAATTAATTCAACTAATAATGTAATGCTTGCAGGACTCTTTAGAAGAACAAGCGACACAAGGCGGATTTGTTCCCCAAGGTCAACATGACATCCTTAATTCTGCCATCGAAAAATCGGAGCACCCTGGTCATGTTCGCGGAGAAGGCTCAGGTGTGACCATTAGCCAATACTTTGGACGGACATCACGTGCCTCTAGTAGTTCGTTAGCATCCATCAAACCAAAACAATTGGCTGAATTAATGAAAAACCTTAAGGAAGAATGGAAGCGAGAATTGAAGGAATAAATAAAATTTGAGTTATCTCAAATGGCCTTACCACTTTCACACCCAGTTGAGCCAAATATAGATCAATTAGTTGCCCGAGTGAGCACAAACGGGAGTTGTGCGAAAAATCCAGCCAATCCATCTGCTAAAGAACATGCTAATGATGTCGTTGGGAAAATTTTATGGCGAGGACTCCACCATTCACAACGTGCCTTATGCAGATGATGTGGTAAGGGTAAATGCTGTAAAAATTTATGACGGGGATGCGCAATTGCCATTACGAACGACAAAGGTTAAGTATGTAAGAGAGACCCTTCACACCTTTGTTGCATGGCCCGCACATCTGGTTAAGTTGGTGTCACACCAAGTACTTTTATTGGTTACGAAATTTACATAAATTTGGTTTCTTATTATGCAATTCAATGGTAAATTTATGACGGGCTTAAAAATTATATGTTTACCACATTTACAAGTCGAACAATTGTCCAAAACAGGTGATTGAAGCTGTTACAACTCCAAAAAAATGTATTCGTGATGATGCGTTGGATGAATTGGTTAAGATCCTATACGAACTCTATTACAAACCTGTAGAGGTGCCGTGGGAAGGGTCTAAATTTGGGATTCCAAATGTTGAATCCTCCTTGTTCATAACCTTTTCTGATGTGAATGAAATTATAGCAGGGGACAAGTGTTTGAACATATTTGTACTGCAGTTGTGGATTATGTAAGTAAATATCCAGTGAATGTCTCGTTACAATAACTACTTTTTCAAATTCCTTACAAACTAATATGTTTGATATGTTTCAATTAAAATTTTAAAATAGGTTTATGGAGGACTGGGCTAGGGTGCTAGTTCGGTGTATGCATTTTTTGAGCCTCAATCGATACACAATGCAAAAGATAGACGTGCACAATGTCAGCAATACATTGAAACATGGGTGAAGGATTCACAAAGAAAGGTGTACCTGGAAGCTTACTTGAATCAGCAAGTAAAATGAACAAAGTATAACTATATTAAAATGTACATCATTTGGTTAACGATTTTTGTAAAATGCAGGGCCCATTGGCAGTTTTTAGTTCTTTATCCTAACGACGATACCGTGGTTTGGTTTTGTTCATTGCGTAAGAAGGCTGATGTTCACCTAAAAGCTGTAATTAACAAGTAAGTTGTTCAGGACATCATACATTCACTCAATTACGAAGTTAGGGACACATAATTTACACGTTAACCGAAATTATCATGTTTTTCTAACTAAATAAGCTCAATGAAGATATTGAAGACCACTAGAGATGGTAAAGCTAATCCACTTGCATCCACCTGGATTGCGTTAAAGGTTAGTCTTTGAAAGAACCATACGTACCCATTGCTGATATTTCAAAATTTGTTATTGGGTAACTAGTGGATATGTTTGTTGCTAAATTTAGAGCCATGTTCAACCCGGAGGATATAAGTGTGGGTATTATGTAATGTATTGGATGTGGAACATAGTAACCGGGGGTTTGAAGAATGACTGGAGCACGATATAATTTTAGTAACCCCTTCAAAATGATTACTTGAATCAATATGTATTTGTGACTAACATTAAACTGAATTTACAGGAGAATTTTTTTTTTTTGGTGATGGAACACCGTTAGACATTGACCACATAACAACAATTCGCAAGCAATGCGCAACATATTTGTTGGGAATTAAAAATAGTCAAAATTCATCCTTGTAGAGGATTACTTAAATCACAAATACTTATGTTGTATTTCTTGGTTATTGACAACATTTCAAACATTGTGTTATAGTTGTTTGCACTAACATCAGCATATGTGGACATTTTATTATCTATATATATGATTGTTTGACTATCTACCTATGTGGACATTTCAATTTATTTTTATTAAATGATGGGCAACATGATGCTGCTTCATTGCTTACCTCACGAGGTCAATAAATTGGTATCCGTGAATTTTCTTTACCGTTCAAGCATAACTAGGTGGGTGCCTATTGTCTGTGACTGTAGTATTTATAATAGATTAGTAGATTGGTGACATCATAGATGCATCATTAATCTCCTTGGTGAATGGTAAGAATTCTAAATCAATTAATAGAGAGCATAGATCTTTGAAGGAAGAAAACATAATTATTTTAGTAGATAGATTGAAAATATTGCAAGTTAGCAGTGCCCATGCATAGGGAAGAGCTTTCAGCTGTTAGGGACCAAATAAACTCAAGGGACCATCACATTGAGAAGCCAGCAGCTAGTGAGGTACATGAATGTGATGGTGAGTTAGAAATTGGTAGAAGGTGATTCCTGGATATTTGCCAACAGCTAGTGTGTGTTTGTGTATTAATGTCTGACGTGAGTTGTTTCTCACAATTTACATGTTTCCACTATTATTGGCACATTTATGCAGGACTGTAGTATTGAGCTACAAGAAGTTTTTCCAAATATCCGTGAAGGTGAATTTCATAAGTTTACTCATTACATGGATAAACTTGGAAACATAATGCTCCTAAGGCATGGTAGGTTATGGAGATGTGATGCTTGCTTATAGTTTCTTGTATGTTAGCTAGCAGCAGCATAGTTCTCATTTGTCATAATTGGTACCTCCTTGAAATTATTATGTTCTAAATAAGGATTGTGTTGGTAAAATTTGAAACCTGTGTGGCACTTCATCGATATTTCTCGTGTACTTCCTATACTCATTCTTCAATACTCATTGGTAGCACTGGTTTCTTCAGCTGGACCATTAGGTGGCTAGAAAACATTGCAAGGTCTGTTCCTTATTCAGCTTCTATTAGTCTTCTAATGTTTCATATCATCCTCATTTATCTTCCTATTAGTTATTTTTGTGTGGCTGCTGAGACCCATGGTGGGAGGAATTGATTGTTTGATATTCTTTCTTCAGTTTGAGACAGATAAGTCATGTTTTAGTGAACTACTTACTTATTATGTGAACCTTTTTGTTTGATTTATGTTAGTAGTGTTTCTGCAATTATCACAACAAAGAATAGTCATCAATTTTTGTATGTCAAAGAAGAACAGAAAATGGAAGTTTCTTATCCTGATTGAAAACTTGTGTTAATAGTAGTAGTCAATGCTCTACATATTGGTTTGCTTCAACAAATGGTTCAAAAACTAGTTTTTGTTTTGGAAAACAAAGTACCACATGACTTACCTATTCTTGTTCTTTTACTCCAACTTTAGTTTGTTATCCTGATTCCTGTAGATTAATGTTCTCTACTTTGTAATTGCTTACTGGTTGACATATTTTTTATAGGTTTATAGTGACTTTTTTGTTGACCATTTGAAGATGTTCTTACTAAATGTCCCAATGACTGTGGTTGCACTAGGATTGTAAGTAACTTTGTTGGCTATTCAAAATTGTATGAACTTTTCTTTGCTCTTATACACCTCATGCCATGGCTTACTGGTTACAAATTTATAATAGTTGGTTGTTATGAATTGAAGAACCATGTATTTAATAACATCTTATCATGGCTTAAATTTGTTTTAAACTGGAGTTAAACTTTCATTAATCTCCTTGTTTGTGTAATTTTTTATGCTAGATACAGACCCAATTCAATAACTTAAGTTTCTTTTTGACATGTCTTTAAATTTGTTTATATCTTTACACAATTAAATAATTAGTTAGGTTTTCTATGCAAATGATTTTTTAAAAATCTTGGTTAGGTAGGTGGCACTACTGACAACATTGAAGAAAGATGTGCAACCTTTGCAACTCGTGCATTGGAAATGACAACCCCTTTGATGACTACCCATCAAATTGATAATTGGAGTGAAGGCTGGTATTGCATATATGTTAAAAAAGCCTCTTTTTTTCAAACAAACATTTCTTAGGACATAAAAGGCATTTAATTTCTATTTCCATTTACTGCTACAATGCGGAACTACACCTTCTCACCGGAGTTGGCATTACCTTCTTCTACCCAAGTTAGGAATTTGATGCATTTTCTCTCAACAACTTTAGTGTTTTTTTTGTCTCACACTTAAAACTTGTGTGTCTAGCGGTCATTGATGAAGACCCCAATGCTTTGTTGATCAATCTCAGCGTCTTAACGTAAGCTCTTACTTTAATGTCACTGTAAATTTTGGTTATTTTTTTTGTTTTCTATAATGGGTTCCTATCCTCTTTTTTTTCTTCTTCTGGCTTTTCAGATTCTTTTTTCCTTTTTATTTGGCTAATGCGTGTTGATTATTTCATAGACGGGATAGAATTTACATATTCAGATTGGGTAAAAGAAGTATATAACCATATCTTTTACATGACTCTGTTTCATTTTCTCCATTATGGATAAATGTGGGTTTTACTTAGATATCTATGATCAGCAAAAACTTTTGTTTATCACCATTATTACACTATTTTTCCTTTTAATTAAGGATCATTTTTTACTTGATTTTAGCTCAAATTCAGTAAAATCTTTAGATTTTTCTACTTAAAAAATTGAATCAACTGGTTTGAAAGATATATGGCATGGCTATTGGTTACATTAAGTTCATATGTTAAGTAATTTCTAGAAATGTGAGATTCTATTGTCTGGTAATAAAAAATTTTGGTTTTTGACTTTAGTATCATGAGCAAATGGGTTTGGTCCACTTGTGTCCTGTTGCCTACCTCCAAAACAAACATAAGGAGCAAAAAATAAGAGTTGAGAAAACGGAAAAAAATGAAGGTGGATATGTTGGTGGTTTCTTCCACTTGTTTGACTGGACCTCGGAATCTTGTAACAAATTATTTGCACCCAAGTCAAATTAGCTAGGTATATGTTATACGGTTTTGCTTGTTTATAATGTGATGAAGTGCTTATGTCTTTTGTTAATTGTAGTACTTGAACAAAGTTTCATTGGTCTTTTCATTTAATGTTTTGCTTTCGGTTTCTTTTTTCTTCATCATTTGCAGAGTCCTCAAAACAGAGAAGAAAGGTTCATGGCAACATGGCAATGGTGCTGCCCAATCTGGTATCACTATCACTTATGCTCCCAATTTTTATTTTATATATATTTTGTAATGAAACTTCATTAGTTGTTTAATTCTTTCAGGTGGACAAAGATGACGAAGTTTTGTGGCACAAGGGATTTATTGACTGCACATTTATAGCTAGCTATGAATTTGTGGAATTCCAAATTTTAGTGTATACAATAACAATTTGTTTAGTTATAGCATTATAGAATAAAACCCCTTACATTGTATTGTTTTGTTATATAATTAGTCAATTGTTTCACTTGGTAGTAGCATTATTATATATATAAAGCAATTTAGGAAAATAAGGATAAATGAAGATGGTTTTAAGACAAAATCGTATTTGTATATAGACAAACAAAGACGATTTTGACTTTAAAACCGTCTTTGTAAGCATGTAAAAAAATATAGTATCAACGACGATGATTTTAAGCCAAAATCATCTTTGTATATACATAAACAAAGACGATTTTGACTTAAAAATTGTCTTTGTTGATCATGTAAAAAAAATAGTATCAACGACAATGGTTTTAAGCCAAAATCGTCTTTGTATATACACAAACAAAGACGATTTTGACTTAAAAATCGTCTTTGTTGATGATGTAAAAAAAATAGTATCAACGACGACGGTTTTAAGACAAAATTGTCTTTGTATATACACAAACAAAGACGGTTTTGACTTAAAAACCGTCTTAGTTGATCCAATAAAAAAAATATATATCAACGAAGATGGTTTTAAGCCGAAACCATCTTTGTATATACACAAACAAAGACGATTTTGACTTAAAAACCATCTTTGTAAGCATGTAAAAAAATTTGGAATCAACGACAACGGTTTTAAGCCAAAACCGTCTTTGTATATACACAAACAAAGACAGTTTTGACTTAAAAATTGTCTTTGTTGATCATGTAAAAAAAATAGTATCAACGACGACGATTTTAAGCTAAAACCGTCTTTTTATATACATAAACAAAGACGTTTTTGACTTAAAAACCGTCTTTGTAGATCCAGTAAAAAAAGTATCAATGAATACGGTTTTAAGGCAAAACCGTATTTGTAATTTCGTCGTACTGAATCCATTAATTTTGTATTTTCTTTTATCTCCATTACATTCACAAAAACATGAAACTCTGCTTACACTCTTTGTACATAACTATTAAACTATTAAATTTTATTTGGATTAACTAAGTATCTTAAGTCTCAGTGGAGACGATCTTTTATAAATTCTATAACTTACAACGACAATTGGTACGCTTACCAAAAGTCTAACAATCCAATAAAAAAAGTCAACGAAGATGGTTTTGACAAACTGTCGTCGAATGTCATGGTTTACGATGACATGTGTAACAACGACGGTTCTACAACCGTCGTTGTAAGCGGTTTAGAACCGTTGTTGTTTTGCTTCCCTATAGTAATGGTGGCAGCATAATAAATTATGCAACAAATTTTAACCTTTCGAGGTCTCCAACATGACTTTTTATACATTATTTAATCACCAATAGACTAAGGAATCATCTAATAACCTTTGTAACACTAACCATACCTCTTAGCACCTTAATTTTATTATTTAAGGGCAATTTAAAGTGTAGGGCAGCAACTATAACTCTGCCAGGAAAATCAGAGTTTTAACCCCAATTCCTTAACTCAAAACTTTAGATTACATCCCCAATAAGTTAGGATTTCATACAACCATCAACTAGGGTATCACATACATCATATAACTGACTTGGAACAAGATTTACATGAGAAAAAAGTAGCAAGACAGCGGCTGAATTATGGAACAAATTTCGATGTATTCAAGGTCTCAAACATAACATTAATGCACAATTTAGTCGCCAATAACCCAAGCAATAATGTGATAACCTTTTGAACACAAGCGACACTATTTAGCATGTTAACTTTATGATTTTAAGAGTAATTTTAAGTGCACAGCAGCAGACACAAACCTATTTAAAAAACCAAAATTTTGATCATCATACAATTCATCAAACAATTGGTATACACTTTACCTAATTCAATTAATAAGAGCAAGACATTGGGTCCAACTAAGCACAAAGAAATCAAAATGAAGTTCACAAATATATATAACCTACAGCACTCAAGTAAGCTAAAATATCCATGCAACAACATATATATAAATTAATATTGAAGTGCTTCACTAGCGACAACTATTCTATTTATATAGAATACGACGTTTAAAAGGGATTTAATGATATGTGAATTTTACTTGTTACTGCCATTGTTGCCTGTACCGTTGAAAATATTAGGACTTTCCTTTCCGCCTATACTTGCTGTAGGTAATATATGATTTTTGGCTAGAAGTAAATTTCCGTTGTGCTCATCATTTTGTACTAGAACTACCACAACACCAGCAAGTTTACCTTGTTCACCCTCACTAGCTGAAGTTAATTTATTACCTCAAAGGCAAGTATTTTTCCCTTTACTTTGGTAGGATCAAGTGTTCTCGGTTTGCAAAGACAACTACACTAATCAAAACATGTAAGATTTATCATTGTGGCTCATTTAAATATTTGATTTAATGAATAAAGGTCATAAGGATAATTGGTTACAAAGGGAAGTTATTAAAAGGATAACTGTTGATAATTGTTGATAGGTGCAGTTATCTTAAACGTAGTAGTTCAGTTTCTAATAAATAGGGATTTAGAAAACTGAATACATTCATTGTCTGCCCATGAGAGTTGTATCTTATCCCTATCAAAAGAAGATACAAGAACTGAAAGGGACTATGAGAAAGCATTCTACCATAAAAGATCTTCCGCAATCATGGACAAAGGTATGTTTATGTGAAACTCATGAATTCTAAAGATCCTGTTTATGAAATTTGATGTGATTGTTTTACACAGAAATTATAGATTTATGTTTACATGTGGTATCAGAGCTACAGGTTTAAGAATTTGTAGAATTTGTGATTTTCCATTACTAATTTTCTACTTGTTGTGAGTATTACCGATAATATTGATCGATTAATATAACGAAGTCTTACATTGTCCCACGAAGTTGTTGTTTCTCGCTTGATATGCCTTATGTTCCAATGGATATCATGATAAAGTTCTGATGGTGTTTTCGGTTCAACATATATATATATATATATATATATATATATGTTAAATGAAAAGTAAAAAATAATGATTGATCACTTTATTGTTCTCCCTTATTCAAAATTGTACCAATGCATATTTAAAATTGTATTTGATAAAGTTATATGCGTTTGAAAGTTAATTATGATGTTATAATATGTTTGAAGGTTGTTAAAATCTTATAATTTTAACATATTTTTGTATTTTATGAAGTTTTTATATCTTGGAATTAAAGTATGGTGAATTTGTTAGTCACCAAAGTGGTCAAATTTGTATGAGTGATTTAATTCCAAATTGTATGTTCATTTCAATCATCCATAATTATGATGCTATGAATGTATTAAAATTATTATTTTATGGATGAGTTGAAGTTTATTATTATGGGGCAGTTAAGGATAAACCCAAAGGATGGTTATTTGTCGTCATAATAAATAAACATGAATGTTGGCATAATAGATACACGGCTAGTTCTATTTACACATCCAAAGATAGTAAGTAATTCTAGTTAGTGTATGTATTATTGTCAAATTACGAAAAAATTTATTAGCATCATTATAGTTGAATGTTGTGTATTAATGGATCCCCAAAGGTGAACATTAGTATGCATTTTATGATGTATGAATCTGTGAATTATGTTAATATGTGATATGTATGATTCAAAGCATTAAGTTTTTCCAAATTATATACCTTGCAGTACATGTTGTTACACATTCGCTTTTCTCAACTATTGCAATTTTCAATAAACTAAACTTCTCTAAATGGACAGAGCAAATTGAATTTTACTTGGGGTAATGGCTTTGGATTTGACTTAGAGAAGAGAAACCTAGTGCTATTACTAATTCAAGCACTGAGGATGAAAGGGTCCATTTTAAGAATTGAGAAAGATCCAATAGGTTGAGTCTGATGTACATACGAATGAGCATTGCAACACAAATTGAAAGTGCTAAAGAAATGATAAAACTTGTGGAAGAATGCTCCCAAACTACTGACAAGTCTCTTGTTGGGACACTAATGAGTAGACTAACAACCATGAAATTTGATGGTTCACGTACTATGTATGAGCATGTTGTTGAAATGACAAATATTGCAGCAAGATTGAAGTCATTGGGAATGGATGTGGATGAAAATTTTCTGGTGCGATTCATATTGAACTCATTACCGCCTGAGTATGTTCATTTCCAAATGAACTATAATACCATGAAAGACAAATGGAATGTGCATGAATTGCACAGTATGTTAGTTCAAGAGGAAACTGGAATTAAGAACCAGGAAATTCATTCCATCAACTATGTCAAGCATCAAGGAGCTGAAAAGAAAGGAATTCCTTATGACCCAAACCACAAGGCCAAATGGAAAGTTTGTCCTTATGGGTATTAGAGTGAAAGTTCTAGTGGAAGCTGTTGGGACTTACCGTTTGATCCTTGACAGTAGACATCATTTGGACTTATGTGAAACTCTTTATGTACCTAGTATATCTAAGAATTTAGTTTCTATTTCCAAACTTGATAAAGCTGAATACTTTTTTAAATTTGGTAGTGATAGTTTAAGTTTATACAAGCACAACCATTTGATTGGCAATGGTACTTTATGTGATGGATTATATAAATTATGTCTTGATAATCTTTATGCTAAAACGCTTATGACTCTGCATAATAATGTCGGTACTAAACGTAACTTAATTAATGAATGTTCCGCTTACTTGTGGCATAAACGTTTGGGACACATTTCCAAAGAAAGAATTGAAAGATTGGTAAAGAATGAAATCCTTCTGGATTTAGATTTTACTGATCTTGATGTTTGTGTGAATTATATCAAAGGCAAACAAACAAAACACATAAAGAAAGAAGTCACAAGAAGCACTCAGCTTCTTGAAATTATACACACTGATGTTTGCGGTCCTTTTGATGTTAACTCTTTCAATAAAGAGAAATATTTTATCGCCTTCGTTGATGATTATTCACGTTATGATTATGTCTATTTGCTACATGATAAATCTCAAGCTACAAATGCTTTAGAGATTTACATTAATGAAGTTGAAAGACAATTAGACAGAAAGGTGAAAATTGTCAGGTCTGATAGAGGTGGTGAGATTACGGAAGGTATGATGAAAGTGGATAACATCCGGGCCCATTTGCTAAATTCCTAGAAAAGTGTGGTATTTGTACTCAATACATAATGTCAGGTACACCACAAAATAATGATGTATCAGAAAGGCGTAATAGAACCTTGTTGGACATGGTTAGAAGTCTGTTAAGTAATTCTTCTTTACCCATTTTATTGTGGACTTATGCTCTAAAGACTACCATGTATGTATTAAATAGGGTTCCTAGTAAAGCAGTTCCAAAGACTCCTTTTGAACTGTGGACAGGAAGGAAACCTAGCTTAAGGCACCTGCATGTTTGGGGTTGCCAGACAGAAATTAGATACTACAACCCACAAGAAAAGAAATTAAATGTAACAACAATCAGTGGTTAATTCATTGGTTATCCAGAAAAGTCAAAAGGGAATAGATTTTATTATCCTAATCATTTCACAAGGATTATAGAAATTGGAAATGCTAGGTTCATTGAAGATGGTGAAGTTAGTGGGAGTGAAACACCACGTAAAGTGACAATTCAATAAGTGAGAGTACAAGTTCCTTTGACTTGTAGCTCTAGTAAAGTTGTTGTTCCTCATGTTATTGAAGCAATTAATAATAATGAAGAACAACAAATGAATGATCCATTGCTCATGATGAACTATTGCCAATGAACCAAATGAACCCATTGTAGAAGAACCACAACAAATAGCATTAAGAAGATCTCAAAGGGAAAGGAGATATGCTATTTCTAATGATTATGTGGTATATCTACAAGAGTTTGAATTTGACTTGGGTATAAAAGATGATCCAGCGACGTTTTCACAAGTTGTGAATAGTGAAGATGGTGAGAAATGGTTAGATGCCATGAAAGATGAGTTAAAATCTATGGAACAGAATGAGGTTTGGGATCTTGTTGACTTACGAGAAGGATGT
Source organism: Glycine tomentella (assembly GCA_007407185.1). Classification (NCBI taxonomy): domain Eukaryota; kingdom Viridiplantae; phylum Streptophyta; class Magnoliopsida; order Fabales; family Fabaceae; genus Glycine; species Glycine tomentella. The sequence goes on along the minus strand of PYAF01002415.1, from coordinate 240,854 downwards.
AAGAGAGTTGGATGTAAATGGATCTTTAAGACCAAACATGACTCTCATGGTAACTTAGAACGGTACAAGGCTAGACTAGTTGCAAAGGAATTCACTCAAAAAGATGGCATTGACTATAAAGAAACATTTTCACCAGTTTCAAGAAAGGATTCTCTAAGAATCATTATGACATTAGTGGCTCATTATGATCTAGAGTTACACCAGATGGATGTGAAAACCGCCTTTCTAAATGAGAATTTAGAGGAAGATGTGTACATGTACAAACCAATGGGGTTCATAGAAAAAGGAAAAGAGCACATGGTATGCAAACTTAAGAAATCAATATAGGACTTAAACAAGCTTCAAGACAATGGTACATTAAGTTCAATGATACCGTTGTTTCCTTTGGATTTAAAGAAAACATTGTTAATAAGTTTATATATCTGAAGGTCAGTTGGAAGTAAGTTTATATTACTGATTCTATATCTTGCTTGCAACTAATGATCTTAGTCTTTTAAATTAGACTAAGAAGTTTCTCTCTAGTAACTTTGAAATGAAAGATATAGGTGAGGCATCCTATGTGATTAGGATAGAAATATTCTATGATAGATCACAAGGATTGTTGGGTTTGTCTCAGAAAGCATATATTAATAAAATTTTAGAGAGATTTGGAATGCAAAATTGTTCATCGTCTCTCATACCAATTCAGAAAGGAGATAAGTTTAGTCTCATGCAATGTTCTAAGATTGAATTGGAACGGAAGGAAATGGAAGCAATTCCATATGCATCACTTTTTGGGAGCCCTAATGTATGCTTAGACTTGTACGAGACTAGATATTAGCTCTGCAGTTGGAATGTTGGGAAGATACCAGAGTAATCCTGGTATAGATCATGGGAAAGTTGCAAAGAAAGTTCTGAGATATTTGCAAGGCACTAAAGGTCACATGCTTACTTATAGGAGGTCTAGTAACCTTGAAGTGATTGGATACACAGACTCAGATTTTGTAGGATGTGTGGATACAAGAAAATCTACTTATGGTTATCTGTATTTTTCAGTTGGAGGAGTTATATCATGGAAAAGTGCGAAGCAGCCTGTCATTGATGCATCCACTATGGAAGCTGAATTTGTGGCATGCTTTGAAGCCATGGTTCAGGCTAAATGGCTGCAAAACTTTATTTTAGAGCTTGAATTGATCGACAATATTGATAGGCCGCTGAAAATTTATTGTGATAATTCTGTAGCAGTCTTCTTTTCTAAAAACGACAAGTATTCAAAAGGTGTTAAGCATATGAAATTGAAATACTTTGCCGTTAAAGAAGAGGTTCAGAAACGTAGAGTGTCTATAGAGCATGTTAGCACTAATTTTATGTTAGTTGATCCCTTGACGAATGGATTACCGCCCAAGACATTTATTGGTCATGTATGAGGTATGACATTATGTCAGCTAATGAATGTTGATCATTATTGTAATTATTGACTATTGACATTCTGAATTCAATGATGTTTAAGTTTATGAAAATTATTCTATTTTTAAATTTATGTATACATGCATGTATGAATGACTATTTTGAAAAATAGGATTTGTCCCTAATGAAGACAAAATAGTATTATTGTGGGACATTATGATGTAAACTTCCATTAAAGTATCATATTAGGAAGAAGAGCTAATAAAGTGGTACATGGAAGGAACTATGTCGATTTGATAGCATAGAACCGTCATGACTCTTATTGGTTTTATTTCTGATCATGATTTATGATGAGGCCAATGAATGAAAACTTTAGCCCTATGTATTATAATTGTTTTCATTAAATCATGAAATGAAATTTGTGACATGAGCCAAGTGGGAGAATGTAAGATTTATCATTGTGCCTCATTTAAATAAATGTTATTTGATTTAATGAATAAAAGGAATAAGGGTAATTGGTTACAAAGGGAAGTAATTAAAAGGATAATTGTTGATAAGTGCAGTTATCTTAAACGTATAAAAGGATAACTATTGATAATTGTTGATAGGTGCAGTTATCTTAAACGTAGTGGTTTAGTTTCTAATAAATAAGGATTTAGAAAACTGAATACATTCATTGTCTGTCCATGAGAGTTGTATCTTATCCCTATCAAAAGAAGATACAAGAACTGAAAGGGTCAAGACTATGAGAAAGCATTCTACTATAAAAGATCTTCCGCAATCAAGGACAAAGGTATATTTATGTTAAACTCATGAATTCTAAAGATCTTGTTCATGAAATTTGATGTGATTGTTTTAAACAAAAATAGATTTATGTTTACAATACATACATATATATGTATATACACACATACACACACACACACACACACGTATGAGACAAATATTTGAAAGCAAGTTTGGAAATAAAAAAAATGGTGATTACACATCATCAATAGGCACATTAGGAAGTCTAGCATCGACAAAATTAATCATGGGATAGAACCTTTTCAATGGCACAGAAATTGAGAAGCTTCCAAAAATAAATATTGCCCCCAATGGATCTAACTTTATGTTCCTTCATTCGACTTGTTGATTTCCATATCTGCATAACACCAAAATAAATATTGCCCCCAAGATGCTCCTGCTTGATCTCCGCTCATGTCGCATTGTACCGTTGTCGCTCCTCCTTCACCATCTTCCTCAGTGACATTACGCCGAACACCTCGTCCTCCAAACTCTCCTCTCTCAAATTCTCCTCCTCATCTCTCAAACTCTCAAATCCATGAACATGAGAAGAAGCAAGCGAAGAGAGAAACGAAGGATCCTCTGGTAGAAATCGAGAACAGGAGCAACCAACAAACCTAGAGTTTGCATCTGCTGTTTGTGTGGGAGAAGTGGTGGACAGCAAGTAGTGTGGTGGCAGAAAGGGCCGATGAAGTGGGTTTCGAGAGAGACAGGGCATTTCGAGAGAAAGTGTGGGTTAGTAGCTCACGAGACAGAGAAAAAGGTTTCTTATTTAAAAACCTCAACATTGATTATTTGAAAACCGATATTGTATAAGCACTCACAACATCGAATTTTAAAAAATCAATGTTAAAATTGCATCATTAATATCGATTTTTTAAAAATTGATGTTGTGAGTGCTTAGACAACATCGTTTTTCAAATAATAGATGTTAAAATCGTCATGTTAACATTGATTTTTCTAAAACTGATGTTAATGGTGACATTTTATTTACAAAAATGTCACCGCGTATTTTGTAACATCAATTTTCATCATAACCGATGTTAACAGGACGATGTTAAAACCTATTATTTTAGTGGTGAGCTGCTCCAAACACTAACAACGTGTTTACTTTCAGCGCATTAACTTCAGTCCTTACTCACTTTCAACTCTCCTCTTTCAGTCTGGAACACATTGTTAGCTAGTTTAGGAAAGAAGACAAGATTTGTGATAGTGGATGACAACTTTATATTCAAATGGGTCTTGTTCTACATATATACCACAAAGGATGAATTTTTTAATGCCTTCAAAAACTTATGTAAAAAATTCAAAATGAAAAAGGTTCTAACATAATCTTTAAATGAATGCCTTCAAAAACTTATAAAAAAAATCAAAATGAAAAAGGTTCTAACATAATTTTTAAGTAGCAGTAGAATTAGCAACAGCGGTAAGAGGAGGAGCAATAATAGGAGTAGCAGCAACAATATAATGAAAACTCTTAACAATCCCATGAACTTTAATGAACAAAGTTACAGCAACGTTATATTTTTTTAAAAAAATAGCTTTATATAGAGTGTTTGACTCAACTCTTTTAAAGAGAGGAAAAGTCAAATATAATTTTAGCCATTATAAGGAATATTTGGTACAATAAATTTTTTCATGCATGAGAATTGTGTATTTTTGTTTGGAATTGTGATTCTTATAAATGTTAAAGTCTATTTAATTGGTCAAAAATATTCTAGAAATATTTATATAAATTTCTTGAAAACTAAAAATTTCCACCTTTAGTTTTAGTAAAACATTCCCGATATAATTTTAATTATTTATCCGTTGGAAAAGGATGAAAGTGAAACAAAAAGATAAAAAGGAAAAAAAACATGGATCAGGACCTTTATTTGTTGGAGAGAAAATTAAGAAAAATAAGAGAAATAACTGACTTTATTAAAAACAAAAATTTAGACTTTTTTCTTTTCACATTTCCTCCAATTTAAATATTTTACTTTTATTTTTTCCTATGCCAAACGTAAGTAAATGATTCTATAAGAGTGACGTGATATTTTATAATTTTTTTTATTTAACAAAGTTATATTCTTATCTTCCCATAGAAACAACTTAGTGGGAAACATAAGTAAAAAAACCAACTCTAAATTGGGGGAATTTTTTTTTTTTTTTTAACAAAACATTTTCAACTTAAGATTCATGGAAACTAAAAATTTATCTTTTATCCCTTATAGCAAATAGTTTTTTTTATCTAAAACGGGTTCACGTAAAAATGTACATATTGGTTCGCGTAAACATACTCGTAAAATATCAAAGGGAGTTATTCATGTTCAAGCTAGTTTCAACAATACTATTGTAACTGTTTCAGAGGTACGAGATCGGGTGATTTGTTGATCTTCCGCTTAAATAATTTTAAATTGTATGTAAAACGATGGAAAATAAACTCAATCAGCTATAACATATCAAACAAAAATATTTTAAATGGTCAACTAATAGGTGATCGATTGTGACTTACACATGATCTGAAATTCCTAATTATCCTATGGAAAGACGACGAAAGCAAGACGATTGATGCGCATGATATTCAGAAAATATAGAGCATAAGTCAATATTGATAGTATAATAAAATGCATTAATTCATGTTCCTAGTATGGAAAGGACAATATTAGTCTCTGTAGACTTGCTTTCTGTTGGACAAAAAATTCACCATATATTACTTTGGGTTTATGGTCAAAGTTTCACCAAGAAAAATGAAATGCAAGGGAATCCAGAACATTCTTGCGATGGAGGCTACGAAAGAGTGATGCATATAATAAGGTAAAACGACCGGACTTCAATATTGTCTCTTGCCTCACACGAAACATATTTATTTATTTATTTCAAGTTCAAGCAAGGAGTTCTCAAGACTGTATATTACTGGTGTGTTAGGTGTTAACTCGTGCCTCACACGAAACATATTTATGTTTGTTATCAACGTATAAAATAAGAGCTGTGCTATTTGTTACGAAAACTAAAAATACGATCGAATTGCACAAAAAGTGAAATAAATGATTGTGGTTTTTTTAAAGTAAATCCTGATTAAAAAAATTGAAAACAACAAAGACAGAATTTGATACAGATAATGGGTCGTGTGATTTTGACGAAAGAAACATTCCTAACAAATAGAATTTTTCATAGAAAAAAATATATTATAAAAATAGAAAATTAAAATTTTAAAATTATAAAAAGAGTTGTAATTTTGAGAATTTTATTATTATGTTAAAAATACAATATTGTAATAAATATTCTTCTTAAAATACTTAATTGAAAACTTTTGGTCCAAATTAGAAAATGTATTGTTAATAAGTACTTTTAGGGTATTTATTAAAGAATTAAAAGAAGTAGATATTTATTATGGAATTATATGAGAGCCTAAAAAATTATAAACAATTTAAT
>PYAF01002415.1:212191-235168 GCA_007407185.1 Glycine tomentella | reverse complement strand
ATTTTCTTATTTTATTTCATCAAAATACTGTTTCTTCCCATAAATTTTATTTATATTAATAAATTTACGTATAAATATAAATGTATGAAAGACATTTTAAATTTATACAGGTAAGAGAAATCTTCAATAATTTATATTCGAAAGAATATAATGCAAAACATATGAATAATGATTTGTCTAAAAATTAATTTTAAACACATATTTAACTAAATATTTAATTCATAATTAGTAGGTGAGAAAAAATATATTTATATTAAATTAATACAGCAATGCATTAAAAAATAATTTAATCCTAATAATTCAGATGTTAGTGTGGTTTTAAGTAAATTCGAGATCCTCATGAGCTAATTAAATTTTGTTTACTTTTTTTTATATAAAAAGTTATTGTTCATAAGTTTTATTTTATATATACTTTCTATATTAAAAATTTACATATATAGATGTACAGTTCAAAATAGTAAAATGACACGTTGTCATCTTCCATGTCAGCATTGCCTCATTAATAGGTGTTTATTCAGCCTACAGCCCTACGACCTGGTAAATTCGTGGATAGTCTATGCAAGAAACCTCCTTCTAGCATGGACGAAATACGCAAAAGAGCCAAAGGTTATATTCAGATGGAAGAAATGTCAAAATTCCGCAATGAAGTTCGACAGGTAGGACAAAAGCGCGAGAAACACGAAGCATCTGTCGACCCCCGGAGGAATAATAAGAAGCACAGGCCATATAAGCCACAGCTTATCCCCAAAGGACCCAGGTTCGAGAGATACACTCCCCTGACGGTCAATCAAGCTATGATCATGGATGAAGCGTGACTGAAGTCCAGGTAACATTACCCGCTCCTTCAAAAATAGGAGGACACCCTAACAAGTATTGCAGGTATCATCGTGGTACTGGTCACAGTACTGAGGATTGCGTCACTTTCAAGGATAAGATCGAAGAACTTATCCAAGCAGGGCATTTATCAAGGTTTGTAAAAAGGCCTGATAATCCCCCTCCATTACATAGACAAGAGGAGCGACGAGAAGATGGCTTCAAGAACAACAACAGGCGTAGAGATGATGCAGAAGACAGAGGGAGGCAAAGACCACCGCAACCTGGACGCGAACGTCAACCCCCTCGTCAACAAGGAGAAGCTCCCAATCAACACATTCGTGGTGTAATCCACACCATCGCAGGGGGCTACTCCTATGGAGGATCATCCAGTCAGTCTCGTAAAAGGCACCTACACTCCATTAGAGATATTGACATTAATTTCGTCAATAATCTTCCGATACGGACTTTGCCTCCTGTCACTTTTACGAACGCTGACTTTGAAGGGATCAACCCCGTGCATCAAGACGACCCTATGGTTGTGTCCCTCATTATTGCCAACTTCAAGGTGACAAAGGTGCTCATCGACCAGGGTAGCTCAGCTGATGTTTTATAGTTGAAGACCTTTCAAAAGCTGGAGATTTTACCATCAGCCATACAGCCTTGTTCAGAACCTCTCCTAGGCTTTGCAAGAGAGAGTTGACACCCTAGGATACGTTGACCTAATGACCACCTTCGGTCAAGGTTTGCTATCCAGAAGTGTCACAATCAGGTATAACATTGTAGATGCTGATACATCTTACCTTATCCTGATAAGTAGGAAGACATTAAACGAGTTGGGGGCTATTGTCTCTACCCCTCACTTGAAGATGAAGTTTCCTACCGTGACTGGAGAAATCGTCACCGTAAAGGTAGACCAAAAGCAAGCCAGATAGTGCTACGTCGAAAGCCTTAAAGTGGCACCATATCCTCCCAATAGACAGCCGATTAGACATCGTACCACTTCGGGGGGTACCACCCAGGTAATGAATATCGATAGAAATTTTATTCCTTCTACACTGACAGTATTTGTAGCTCGTAATGATCAAGCCTTCGATGTGGATCCACGCGATGATAATATCGATAAAGGACCAAAACCAATCGAAGAGCTAGTTAAACTGCAACTCGGGCCCAAACCCGGACAATGTACGCAGCTTAGCAAAGGGCTCACCAGCCATGAGTATAGGCATATAGCTGATGTGCTCCATAAAAATGCATCACTATTCGCTTGGCAACCATCCGACATGCCTGGCATTGACCCTAGTGTCATATGTCACAAGCTAGCAATATGTCCACAGGCCAAGCCCATAGCACATAAAAAGCGAAACATGGGAGAAGAACGGCGAAAGGCGGTCAAAGAAGAAATTGACAAATTGCTCAAGGCCAACTTCATCAGAGAAGTCAGATATTCCACATGGCTCGCCAATGTTGTCATGGTTAAAAAAGCCAGTGGCAAATGGTGCATGTACATAGACTTTACAGATCTCAACAAAGCATGTCCCAAGGACGTGTACCCATTACCCAACATTGACAGACTTGACGATGGGGCGTCTGGGTTCCACATCCTAAGCTTCCTGAATGCGTATTCTGGCTATAATCAGATCAGAATGCATGCTCCAGACGAAGAGAAGACTGCCTTCATCACCGAAGATGCCAACTACTGTTACAGGGTCATGCCCTTTAGTCTAAAAAATGAAGGGGCCACATACCAGCGACTGATGGACCCTATTTTCAGAAAGCAGATCGGACACAACGTCGAGGTTTATGTGGACGATATGGTTGTCAAATCTCATAGTGTAGCCCAGCATGTAGCGGATCTGGAAGAGGTATTCGAGGAGGTTTGGAAATATAACATGCGCCTCAATCTTGAGAAGTATACATTCGGAATGGGTGGCGGCAAATTCCTCGGCTTCATGATTACACACCGAGGTATTGAAGCCAACATGGACAAATGCTCAGCCATATTGCAAATGCGTAGCCCGACTAGTGTCAATGAAGTTCAAAAGCTGAATGGAAGACTAGCCGCGCTGTCCCGATTCCTCCCGAAGCTCACTGAGAAAGCAAAACCCTTTTATAGGCTGCTCACCGAGACAACGCCATTCCTCTGGGATGACACCTGTGAGCAGGCCTTTATGACGTTCAAGAAGACAATTGCTGCACCACCTGGGTGCACCATTGCTCTTGTACCTCTCGGCAACAGACGGCGCTGTCAGTTCGACACTCGTCCAAGAAGAAGGGAAGCACCAACTCCCTATTTATTTTACTAGCCGCATGCTACATGATGCCGAAAAGCGTTGTCAAATGATCGAGAAGATAGCTTTGGCATTGATCACTTCAGCCAGACGCCTCCGACAATATTTTCAAAGTCACCAGGTAATAGTCAAAACTAATTATCCTATTAAACAGGTATTGAGGAAACCAGAACTGGTAGGCCGAATGGTAGCATGGTCAGTCGAATTGTCAGAATTTGACATTCGATATGAACCACGTGGTCCCATAAAGGCGCAATTCATGGCAGACTTCCTAGCGAAATTTGCCGGGAAAGAAGAATCCACCTCAGACTGGTGGAACCTTTATGTGGACGGAGCATCCAATGTACAGGGGAGCGGAGCAGGCATCATACTCGAAGGGCCCGGCAACATCTCTCTGGAACAAGCCCTTAAGCTCAACTTCAAGGCTTCCAATAACCAAGTCGAGTATGAGGCACTTATTGCAAGACTCAAACTCGCCAAGGAAGTCGGGACTCGTTACCTGAGATGCTACTCCGACTCGCAGCTCGTCCAGGGACAGATAGCAGACAAATACCAAACCAAGGAAGCCATACTCCTCCAGTGTTATCATCTGGCCAAAACACTTATTGACAGCTTCGAGTGCTTTGAGATGTATCACATACCTCGAGAGAGTAACACCAGGGCAGACTTGTTATCCAAGCTGGCCAGAACCAAGAAGACCGGGCACCTCAAGACAATCATCCAAGAAACACTCCAGAAACCCACCATTGACACCTCAGTGGGCCGTTGAAATACAGGAGCCCACTTGGATGACCCCTTATAGAGACTTTCTCCTAAGAGGAATATTTCCAACAGATGAAAATGAGGCCCGACGACTGAAGCAAAAAGCTAGCTATTATGTCATCATTGACAATGAGTTATTCAAAAGAGGGCTGACAGCGCCTCTACTCAAGTGTCTAGACAGATCACAGGCCGACTACGTCCTGAGAGAACTTCATGAAGGAATATGCGGACTCCATACAGGGGGACGATCTTTAGCAACCAAGGTAGTGCAAGTAGGGTACTACTGGCCAACACTCAGGACGGACGCTTGCGACTTTGCACGCAGATGCAAAAGGTGTCAGGAATTTGCGAACATCCCATGAATTCCCCCTGATAACCTTCATACCATCTCCTTCCCTTGGCCCTTTGCTATGTGGGGCATGGACATCCTGGGACCATTCCCTAAAGCTCCTGGGATGGTCAAGTTTTTGCTAGTGGCCATCGACTACTTCACTAAGTGGATCGAGACAAAGCCGTTTTGAGAGATAACTGCCAGTGAGGTGGAAAGCTTCACTTGGAAAAATCTTATATGCTGGTACGGTCTACCCTACGTTATCATCACTGACAACGGAACACAGTTTAAAGCACAGACCTATGAAGACTTCCTCACAAGACTAGGTATCAAATACTTGGTCACTTCTGTTGAACACCCCCAGACCAATGGTCAAGCAGAAGCAGCAAATAGAGTTATTCTTAAAGCCCTTCGCACTAGACTTGACAAGTCCAAAGGGCTCTGGAGGGAGGAACTACCCAGCATACTCTGGGCATATCACTGTATGCCTCAAAGCGCTACAAAGGAAACTCCTTTTTGACTGACATATGGTACTGACGCCATGATCCCTGTCGAGTTAGGGGAACCTTCAACTAGAAGGATGCTTTTTCAGGAACAGTGCAACGAGGACAATATGAGGGTTGAGCTGGAAACCAGTGAAGAACTTCGAGACATAGCCAGAGTTAAAGAAGAAGCGGCCAAGCTCCGCATGACACGAAGATATAACTCCAAAGTGCAGCCCCGAACTTTCCAGCCAGGTGACCTAGTCTGGCGTGTCCAAGGGGAAGCTAGAAAGGATCCCCGCGCAGGCAAGCATGGACCAAACTGGGAAGGCCCGTTCAGAGTTGTTACTAGCTTGAACAATGGTGCCTACAAATTGCAGGAACTTAGTGGCAAAGACATTCCAAGAACTTAGAATGCCACCCACCTGAAGTTTTATTTCAGCTAGGAAGCTTAAGACCAGATGACGTACTCTTTTTCCTATTTTAAGTCCTTTTTTCCCACTGGGTTTTTACTTGAAAAGGTTTTAATGAGGCACATCCGAGGAATAAACAGAGGAAATATATGTAATAAAGACTATATTAATAAAACATATACCTCTTATTTGTTACTTATGTCAATATTTCAGGATGTTTGACGATACTATCGCCTGAGTATTCTCCCAGGTCCATCCTTGACCGAAGCCCAAGACCTTGTCTTGATAACTTGACCGGGGTCCGTTCTTGGCGAGTTTTATTAAAATCCAAGGTGGACGCGTCCTGGTACTCTTCAAAGGTTCATAAAATCCTAGGGTTTCCCTAGTTGGACCTCCAGCAAAATCCCAAGGTCTATTCTTGGTCCGAGGTCCGCCTCGTTGCACAGTCAATAAGACCAGTCCATCTGGCTGACTATAAAATTCTAAGGTCTATCCTTGGTCTGGGGTCCACCTCGGTGATCCGACCAAACTACGCAGAACCGTCAAGGTTCGTAAGACTAGAGCGTTGGTCGACCTAAAATTCCAAGGTCCATCCTTGGTCCGGGGTCCGCCTCGGTGATCCGACCAAACTACGCAGAACCGTCAAGGTTCGTAAGACTAGAGTGTTGGTTGGCCTAAAATTCCAAGGTCCATCCTTGGTCCAGAGTCCGCCTCGGTGATCCGACCAAACTACGCAGAACTGTCAAGGTTCGTAAGATTAGAGCGTTGGTCGGCCTAAAATTCCAAGGTCCGTCCTTGGTCCGGGGTCTGCCTCGGTGATCCGACCAAACTACGCAGAACCGTCGAGGTTCGTAAGGCTAGAGTGTTGGTCGGCATAAAATCCAAGGTCTACCTTGGTCCAGGATCCGTCCTCGGCATACAGTCAAAAGTCTCATCCGCATGATTGACTATACAAAGTCCCAAGGAAGCAACCCTCGAAGGAAGACTCGAGATTCACTCTCGGGAGAAGGTCCAGCTCCCCAGTCGACCTTATAAATTTTTAGGCTCTTTCTCGGTAGAAGACCCAAGGTTTATAAAATCCGAGCTAAGGTAGACTGTCAAGGTTAAGAATCCAGGGTAGACGCACCACTGGTATGCTTTCAGCAAACCCAAGACCATGTCTTGATGAATCTTGACAAAACCCAGCATGGATAACTCCACTGGTATCAGACTTGACAAACATAAGGTACAACTATGTCTACCCTCAACATATGTTATCCTTGTCATATTTCTCCCTTGCAGGAATAAACGTTCTCAGGAACATAAGGACCAAGATATATACTTGGCACAAAGACCAGGACCTACCCAGGGTCTATCAAAAACCAAGCACGCTCTCTTGGTATCAATCTACAATATGGAATCCTGATGTGGAAAACCATACCATTGATCCACATAGTTATCAGCAATTCTTGATAACCCATAACTCTTAAAACTCGAGGTTAATTTGCGGTCAACCTCGTTTTCATCAACTTATCTATTAAGGAAACACAAGGTACTAAATGCTTTATTACGATGATTTCAGAGCTCACGACTTCTATTGATGCAGGAATATGAGCCACAAAGAAACATTTTTAGCATACAAGCATCCAAGTTCATCTTGGCATGAAAAACCTAGAAAATACTCTGGGTACTCTAACTCCTATAGAACCTCGACATACAGTACCATAGGCTATTTCTGTTTTGCAGAAATAATTCTATTTTGCAGGATAATTGTATAAAGACCACCCTCGACATATCACCATCACTTGGTGCATATGGTGGGAACCTTGGCAAAAAGTTTATCCTCAATAGTACAGATTCAAGAAATACTCTTTAAGTCCATGGTCAACCCCCAACATTTCTAAAGTCTAAGATGCATTCTTAGCACGCACTGGAATCGGGAACCTCGACAAGCAAGACTACAAGCATAGTCATTTGCCAATGCAGGAAACCGACAACAGTCCAAAGATCAAGCTTAGCGTTACAGATCCGAGTCATCTTTTTGATAGTCCAATGGCTCTCAAGCCTCAACAAACAGTTTGGGGCGTTTTCAGTCACAGAATCTCAAAATTGAACAACACACAGTCAAGCAAATTACGGGGTTACAAACACAAGCAAACAGTTGAAGAAATCATACAAGTAATGAAGACACAAAAGAATTGAAGCAAAAGGAGCATATTTCATTAATTTGTTAAAAGCTTTACAAAAGCCTTCACGGCTAAAAAGCAAAAACAAAAGAAACATAAAGATGGTGACCCACACTCTGGTTTTGTCATCTTCCTTTTCGGCAAAAGCTCTATCCAGAGTATGTCCGTTCACTATTATCCTTCAAGTCTCTAGTCTACTCCTATGCCTTGGCGGCTCTTGTGAGACGATCTCCACTCGGCTTCGGTGAGACGATCTCCACCCATCTCTGGTAAAACGATCTCCACCCAGCTCTGGTGAGACGATCTCCTCAAAACAAGGGTGAAGTGATCCCCCTCTACTTCAAAAAAGATATTGAGGATGAGCTTCTGCACCTTTATCTCCCTCATTGGGATAGAGATTTCCTGCAAAACTCCTCCCTTGGCGCGAATGGCTAGAACAGCTAGTGATGACCTAACACAGGAACTGTGACGCACGTGAAAAGAAGCTCCAGCACCTCCAATATTGTTTTGCTTCATTCTTCGCCTAGAGGAAAGAGACCCTTCAGAAGTTCCTCCATGGACGTCTTCCTCAGAGGAATCTCCAATGGAGATCACATCGCACATAATGCGCTGCTCCACAGAGCCACCAGAATCGCTACCCCCATGCCCAAGGCAGAATCAGAAATGGGCGACTCAGACATTTTCAGAAAAAAGGAAGTTTCACAGTTTGGGGAATAAGAAGATTGAAGAAGGAGTTCAGAGAGCAAGGACACAGGTGGAGATGTTAATGGCGGAATCACTACTATTTAAAGCAAAGGAAAACCCGACGGTTACTTGGGCAGGAGTGCAAAACGTCCCCTAGAAGCACGTGTCGTGACTAAACCGTTTCCACTTCCACTACTGCACAATTCCTCCCACTACGCACAATCCCAATAAAACGTGGCCTCTCCTGGAGTGACACGTGTGCATGGGTAAGGAGCATGGGCGGCACATGACTATCAATATTTATGAGGGGACTGAGTACGTTTCCAAAGATCACATCAGACGGTCACAAATTGGCAGAAAAACCATCATCACCCACGTCTTATCTACCTGCTTGAGTCAGGCTTATCCAATAAAGTCAAAAAGTATACATTGAGAAGTCCAAGCATTCTTTCCATGGACTACACTGTCACATATACAAGTTCATAAATCCAAAATAAAAAAATTAAAAGTTTTGGTCGACCTTTGAAGACATCAACCTCGACACTTCATGTCCACCCTCGGGGGCTAACAGTTTTACTATGACACTGGACACATTGCTTTTATGCTCTTTCACCCTCTTTCGCCCATAAATTGGCTCAGAGGCTGCGGGGCTTATGTACAGTCCAAAATAGTAAAATGACACGTGGCCACCCTCCATGTCAGCATTGCCTCATTAATAGGCGCTTATTCAGCCTCCAGGTGCCAGCCCGGACACAATGTCCGGGTTCCTTGTCAACACCGCTACAGGAGCACGGACGTCGACCCTCTACAGGAGCGCGGACATCAGTAATATTTTCTCCTCATTAATTGCCTATCTATATGCCAGGATATTCACATAGGTGTAACCACCTTATCTTATTATATAATATCTCAACAAGTTATCTACTAATTGTTACTTATCTACAAGTAACAATATATCAATAAGGTACACATTATGTCTTATTCAAATTAAGATAACTGCCTGCTATTATCTGTTAGTATTATCTTCTCAACAGATTATCTACAAGCAATGGCCCAAGGCCCACTCCACGCTATAAATACAACCCTCCAGGTTCTCTCTAAACCATCTCATTCACACTCCATTCTCATTCGGTATTCACACAGAATACTTCTCTCTCATATACACTTGAATGCATTACTCAAGTCCCTCATTCTCTATACTTTAGGCCGAGTCCTCACACTTGGTCATCCTTATAAATTTAATGTACTTACTTGAGCGTCGGAATGTTTTTCCTTTGTTTTGCAGGTCCCTCCTCTAAGCAAAGCCTACCCCTACTCCGGAGCCACAGAATTTGGAGTCCAACAAGACCACATCAAGCCCACACGTGGAATTTCCAGATTTTGGTAAGAACAATAGATATCAACTTATAAAAGAAAAACTAAATCAAACAACTAAAGGAAAAAAATTCAACAATTTTTAAAATTTTTACATACATGAGAATGAGAAGATAATAAATAATAAATGTATAATGATTTGTCTAAAAAAATACGTTTTAAACATTCATTTTATTATATAGAAATTGTTATATTATAACTATGAAATTTTATAAAAGTATATCTTTTTAGAATAAATTATACTCGCATCCCTGTGTTTTTTTTAATTGCATTCGATATCCCTCCTTTTTTGCACTCTACAAAAAATCTTTAATTGTTTAGCTCACATTACACTTGGACCCCTCCCTCCTAAACATCGATTAATAATTTAACAGAAAGTAGACACATGTTGGTCACATGAATTTTAATGAAAATTTATTTCTAACATCTAACATGCCTTCATCTTCTTCCTCAAAATCACATCTTGGGTTTTATAAACTTTCATATTCTTCAACAACCCCTCTTCACTTACCATCACCACATCTTTCTCCTCCTCCTCTCTCTCCCACGACAGCATCATCTCTTCCTCCTCATCATCATCCTCGCCCACTAATACGGTGTCCTAGCGCACCCACTCCCGTCGGAGCAACCACCACCACCTTAGTCATCGCCTCCACCGCAGCCACTGCCTGTAGCAGATCTAAGACCCTGGGTTAGTGGGGGCAATTTATTTAAAAAAATAAAAAACTGATAATTATCATTATCATATGGGATAGTTGGGTTCAAATACGAAGATAAAAGGTACAAAATATAAAATTTTAAGATAAATATGTGCATTTTATTAAAATAAGAGGGTACATTTACTTACTCTCACATGTGAACTGATAAGAAAGTTCAAATACATAAAATTACGGGATGCAAAATATAAAATTAGGAGGTGCAAAATATAATATTTTTGGACAAATATTAATGATTTTATTGAAATAAGGGGGTGCATTTGCCCACCCTCATTTCAACCTGGCTCCGCCGGTGGCCACTGCCACCATCGTAGCCACTGGCACCACCGTACCACAACCATATCCACCTCACCACCTTCTCGTTCCTCGCCGTAACTTTGGTCACCATCATCGCTGCGTCTAGTTTCCAGGACACTGGCACTGTCTAGTAAAAGTACTGTATAAAAAAGGAGAAGTATCAAGTGCAATTTTAGAAAAAAAAAACATAGGGGGTGCGAGTATAATTTACTCTAATGGACAATTTCGTTTCAATGGACGTTAGTTAATGATTTAACAGAAGGGATAAAAGTTATATATAAAAATGGAGGAGTGTCGAGTGCAATTTGATAAAAAAACACAGGGTGCGAGTATAATTTACTCTTTTTTTTAACATATTAATTTTAATTAAGATTAAGAGTGCATTTATTTTACGGATTAAAAATGCTTATTTTCGGAAATGTGAACATGAAAATGTATTATTATAAGTTTTTAAAATTTATTCCCATGTATGTGCATTCCTAGGAATGTCGTGGCTTCATTTTTATTTTATTTTTTTCATACTTTTTATTTTCTTCATTTTTATTTTATTTTTTTCATACTTTTTATTTTCATGAAGAGGGATGAGAATGTTATATTTTCATAGGAATACGAAATGTTATTATCTAAAAACATATGTATCTTCTATTTTCAGTTTTTATTTATTTATTTTAATTTTAAAAAGATCCTTAGAATATTAAAGTGTAACCAAACATTTTTTTTTTACAAAAACATGTGTTTTATATATACCCTTCAATAATATTCTCAATTATGTTATTTCTCGCCATAATTTTAAAATAATTAATTTAAAATAATAATGACTAAAAATCATAACTATATGTAATAATTTTTTTACAAATAATAGTCTCATTGTAAAAAATAAATAAAAAATTAAACATTGTGGTAGGTTTTAGCTACACTATAATAATTTTAATATATAAAAAATACCCAACTCATTCCGGAAAATCTCTAATATTCAAAATCAATTTCAGAAACCAATCACCAGCTCAAATTTTACAACAATACACAAACTCTGTGCAATGTTTCATTATCAAACCCATCATCTATCATATTTTATAACATGTTCATGTCAACATCATTCAAATTCACTTCCTTATTTTCATTATTTTCTCACTCATTAAAACCTTGCACAAAGATTCTTTTTCCCATGAAACCCTCTTCCAATTCAACTTCCACCTCCTTCACCTACAACCACCACAATGATCACACTAATTCCTCATCCGCGCCCTCTATCGAAAAATTGCCATCATCGACTCCAAAGCCAATCGGTTGCAGCGGCAGGACACGGTGGACACCATGCACGCCAATTGCCTTGAGAAGCTGCAAGGCGTCCAGAGGAAAGTCACCCATCGACACGACTTAGATCTGCCTCCATCTACCAAACAACGTCATCGTTGTTTATTTAAATAACCATAACTAATAATTAAATAAATTGTAAGTGATTATTATAACTATAATTATATCTAATTTTGTATAACTAGTTATAATTTGGTACATCTAGTTATTTTTTAAATAACTAATTATATAACCATTTATGAATATAATTAGTTATATAACAAGCTATATCTAAAACCATTTATATAATCGGTTATGAATTAATAAAAATAAATTATTTAAAATAACCATTTTTAAATAACTAAGTTTTATAACTATAACTATAAAAATAAGTTATTTGAAATAATCATTTTTATAAAATTGGTTATAGTTTTATAACAACTTTTATATAACTGATTATTATACAACTAGTTATGATTAATTATGGTTATTGTTTTTTCAAAAATGCTTTTCTTGAGCCGCCCTAGTGAGAATACAATATCAAGTTGTTCATTATTCAAATTCTGACCTTGGATATGAATTAAACCTTGTTGAAAAAAAAATACAAACCTTATGCGTGCTTATGGTTTCCAATAGAAATTATAGTCACAGTATCCAAAAGTGGATACTTCATATTAATACGATAATTAAAAAAAGCAATTTTATCTAAAGAAACATTTTGTATAACTTCTAATATTTTTTGAGATGCTATTTAAAGAAATATTTTTTAAATGTTAATTTCTAATTTTTTGTATATTTATTTTCTTTTTATCTTTAACATATTTATTAGATTTTTTTTAATCTTTTCAATTTTAGCTAAGATTTTATTAGGCTTATATATATATATATATATTAAAAACAATTTATTAAGATCTTATTTGCAATATATACTTCGGTAAATTTAGTTTAAAACTATTTTTTTATAAGCCAGCAATTGACAAAATATAAACAAAAAAATGAAGTGGAAGTGTATGTAAATTTAATAATAAAATATGTTCTTCGTTCTTCTATAAAACATTATCTATAAAAAAAAATTAAAAGCAGTGCATTTGAAAATTAAAATTAAAAAGACAAAAAATGATCAAATAATTTTAAAAAGACTAAAAATTCGAAATTCTATAGAAAAAAAAATCCATATTTTTACCCTAAACTAAATTCAAATCAATCAATAAATAATTTGGGTTAACTACCTAATGTTGTCATTATAGAAATTTCAAAGTAACAGACTGATTATGCTAATTAATCAATATTATGCTTATTATTATGTTTATTCTAACTTATGCTTGTTTTCTTATTTTTTTTAAGTATTTATTGTAATGTTATGCTTTCAACTATTAAAAAAAGGGAGATGATGAAGTTAAATTATATTTTGATAATAAGTCATTTTCATCCCTGAATGTGTAGAGCGCTGATAAATTCGTTCCTAAATGTGTCACGTAGGCTCTTTCATTAATAGTAACGGATGGAAGTTAATGGATGAATGTATTTATCGCACTTTTTTCACTTTCAGGGACTAAAATTTGAATTTTCATCTTTCAGGGATAAATTTGTCAGCGCTCTACACATTCAGGAACAAAAATGACTATTTATCCTAAAATATACTTTAAGGGTAAATCTTTCATCCTTTTTTTTATGGTTGCAAGTATAATAATAATATTAAAATAATCACTTGAAAAAATAGAAAAACAAACATAAGTTAAAAGAAACATAATAATAATCATATTATTGATTAATAACCATAATAATTTGTCACAATAATGTATGAATGTTTATTTGGATATTTTCTATTGTGATAGACAAAATATGATTATTAATCAATATTATGATTGTTATTATATTTCTTTTAACGTATATTTGCTTCCCTATTTTTTTAAGTGATTATTATAATGTTATTATTATGCTTGGAACGATAAAAAAATGAGGAAAGATTTACCCTTAAATTATATTTTACCTTTAAATGAAACAAAATTTGGGGTCTGACAAATTAGTCCAATAGAAACGTATTGAGATTTTTGTCCAACAAAAAATTACTGACATTTGATCCAATGGAAAATTGTTGACATTTTGGTCAAATGGTTACTTAATGACATTTTGGTCCAATGGTTACTTAATGACATTTTGGTCCAAAGGAAACGTATTGACATTTTGGCCCAAAAAAATTACTGACATTTTGGTCCAATAGAAAATTACTGACATTTTCGTCCAAAATTTATTCAACAGCCATGTTGGCAATAATTTTTTATGACATTTTCGTCCCTCTGTGCCACGTAGGTTCTTTCGTTAATGGTAATGAACGAAAATTAATAGAAGGATGAATTTGTCACACTTTTTACACTTTCTGGGACTAAAATTTGAATTTTCATCTTTAAGGGACGAATTTGTCAGAGTATTACACATATAGGGATGAATTTGAGATGCTACATAAAGAAATTTTTTTAAAATGTTAATTTCTAATGTTTTATATTTATTTTCTTTTTATATTTAAAATATGTATTAGTTTTTTTTTAATCTTTTCAATTTAATCTAAGATTTTATTAGGCTTTTCTTATAATAATTTACCATAACTATATCTATATATATATATATATGTTATAAAAACAAATTATTAAAATCTTATTTGCAATATATACTTCAGTAAATTAAATTTAAAACTATTTTTTATAAGCGGGCAATTGACAAAATATAAAGAAAAAAATGAAGTGGAAGCAATGTTATGAAAATCGGTCCAACCGGGACCTGGTGACATAACCAGGCCTGTTTGATTATTTGACCGGTCATGCCTTGACCCGGATTAACCCGTTAAAACCTAGCCAATTTTGTATCAACCTGGAACCCGACCGGTTTTTGAAACCCGGACTGGGTTTACACGAAAAAAAATCCCAAACGACGTCGTTTTGGGCGATCCCTAAATTAAATTCAGTGCTTCACTCAGTACTCTTCAATCTTCACGTCATGTTGTAGGAATTATTGGATTTATGCGGAAGCGATTTAAGAATCTAGTATATTGGTATGCTTATTGAATCATCATTGTTTCATAAACACACAAGGAATATTACCTTTCGGAGTATTGATCTTTGATGATCTCTCACGCCTTAGAATTCTTGCATCACTGCACAATTGATCTCCTTGTAGTCTGTTGATGGCAGACCTTCCAGACTATCTCTTAAGGGGGAAAGGGATAGTGTGTGGACACTTTCTCACTATTAGGAGATGACTTAGCCTCAGCCTCTATGACTGTCCTCTTTCTTTAGAGAGGGTTAAATGTAGTATATATATGGGTTTCTAGAAAACTTAACCCTTAGGTGTTAACGGACTCTAGGTTTCTTGGACTCTTTTTACACACTAGATTCTATTGGGCTTTAGTGAAAGAGCAAAAACCCAACAATCTCCCACTTGCTCTTGAGTACAAATTTGAGCCTAAAGCCCAAGACCATGTAACTCACTAGTCATCATCAACTGAAATTTCCCATCCCTTATCTTGAGCTAGCCTGGGGATCTACCAGCTATTATTAATCAAGGCTCTTGATAATGAACAAATGATTATCTAATTCGGTGCTACTCCAGTAAAAGCCCAAACTTGAACTCCAAGATTAATAACATATATAACATGTATATGCATCACCCCTTTGTAGAATGTCTATAATTGATTGATAAGTTTTCTGTTACCCAATCAATTATTTATTTCCTTGACTATGATAGTTTCTCTAATGAATTACATGAACTGGCCAGTGTCTTCAATATCCAAGAACCAAAACATATCAAGGAGACATTTCTTACAAATTTTGATATTATTTATCTCATAAATACCGATAATCAAATAATCTCACTCCTAAAATATTGAGTTATTGATCGTCAATAGATCGCACCTCACTCATTGGTAAATCAAAGAATGAAAACTATTTGATTACCTATTTAAAATAAACTCAGAATTAAGAGCAATCTTATAACTATAGTTATCTAGAAATTTGATACCTTATGACAGAAAAACACCCTTAATCCAATCTCTCCTTGATCCTTTCAATGTGAATGTTAATTCACGCCAATATTTTACAATGATTTGGATAAAAGCATTTCATAAAATATTGTAGCCTAAATAAAGTGCCCAACTTTATTTAATAGTTGTGAATCTGTTCATTAATTATGAGAACCTATGATCTTGTCCTCCATGAACGTATCCATATGATCATATACTACACAATTGATTCGGAATTTGGTGTTTGTAAATAGTGTTTTGTAAATAGTGTGCAAAATAAATGAAAAATACCTCATTTAAAACTTTTAGAAAAAAATACAATCTCATAATGTCTTGCACAAAAGGCACAAAATTAACAAAATGAAAGCAAGCTCCTAAAGCTACAGCAAATCCGGAATCCTCCTAAGACCCATAGATGTAACATGCCTTTCGAACACGCGTTCAGGCAAACTCTTTGCAAAAGGGCCAGCAAGGTTTTTTTCCGATGCTATCTTGGTTACCACCGTGTCTCCTCTTTCAATGATGTCTCAGATCAAGTGGTACTTCCTCTCTATGTGTTTTTGCCTTTTGTGACACCGTGGTTCCTTGGATTGTGCTATTGCCTCCCTATTATCACAATAAAGTGTGATAGGATGGCTAGCACCTGGTATCACCTAAAAGATCCATAAAGAACTTCTTCAACTACGCAGCTTCCTTTGCAGCTTCTGATGCTACAACATACTCAGCCTCAGTGGTAGAGTCAGCCACACATGACTTTTGATACTTCTCCAATAGATGGCCCCACCATTAAGAGTGAACACATAGCCTGAAGTTGATTTTCTTGAGTCAATGTCTCCTTGGAAATATGAGTCTGTGTAACCAATGGTTTCAAGACTCCCATTTGAATAGACCAACATATAATCTCTCGTTCTTCGAAGATACTTAAGTATATGTTTAACTGCTATCCAGTGTTCCTCTCCAGGATTAGATTGATACCGACTTATTACTCTCACTGCATAGCATATATCTGGTCTGGTGCACAGCATAGCATACATAAGGCTACCTACAGCTGAAGCGTAAGGTATCCTACTCATGCGTTCTCTCTGCTCAGAAGTTTTAAGAAAATGCTCCTTGGAGAGATGAATCCCATGCCTGAAGGGTAAAATTCCCCTCTTGGAATTTTCATGCCGAACTTGGCAAGTATTTTGTTGATGTAATTAGCCTGGGATAATGCCAATACCCTATTCTTCCGGTCTCATAAGAGTTTAATACCAAGAATATAATTGGCTTCTCCTAGGTCCTTCATATCAAAATGCTTGCTCAGCCAAGTCTTTATGCCCGATAATATCTCTGTGTCATTACTAATAAGGAGTATATCATCTACATAAAGCACTAGAAAAGACACTGCTTCTCCTTGGATCATTTTGTACACACACGACTCATCAGGACTTTTCTCAAACCCATAAGACTTAATGGCTTGATCAAACCTATGTTCCATGATCTGGATGCTTGCTTAAGTCCATAAATGGACCTTTGCAACTTGCATACCATGTTTTCTTGCCCTTTGGCTATGAACCCTTTTGGTTGCTGCATATAGATATCCTCTTCCAAATTTCCATTTAGAAAAGCAGTTTTGACATCCATTTGCCAAATCTCATAATCAAGATTTGCTGCAACAGCTAAGAGAATTCGGATGGACTTAAGCATGGCAACCAGCGAAAAGGTTTCTTCATAATCCACACCTTCTATTTGGGTGTACCCTTTCGCCACCAATCTAGCTTTGAAGATTTCAACCTTCCTGTCTGATCCTCTCTTTCTCTTGTAGATCCACTTACACCCAATGGGTCTTACCCCTTTTGGTACATCTACAAGAGACCAAACTGAGTTGGAATACAAAGAATCCATTTCACGATTCATAGCCTCAAGCCATTCCTGAGCATCAACATCTCTTAGTGCCTTGTCATAACTAGTGGGATCATCATCTTCTTCAATGATGACATCCTGATATGATTCGCCCAACAAGAGAAATCTTGCGGGTTTACGAATCAATCTCCCACTACGACTTTGCCGCACTTGTTGTTGTGCATCTATAGGACGATCCAAATTAGGTGGATTAATAATTTCTGGAGGAACCTCATTATGTGGGTTAACCAATTCTTGATTTTGTTCGTTCACAAGTGGTTCTTGCATTTCTACAGGTTCCACTTTTTTAACATCATGCTGAACTTCTGGTTCTAAATCTGGTTCCTGTGTGTGTTCAACTACATGTATATTTTTCCCTCTTTGAACAACCATAGGAACAAAAGCTGGAACCGCCTGATGTTGAGGTGAAACTTGATCTGAGACTAGCTCATCAAGAATAACCTTACTCCTTGGCTTATAATTTACCATATGGTCTTCCTCTAAGAAAGTCGCATGAGTGCTCATTATGACCTTCTGTTCTTTCAGACTATAAAACAACCAACCTCTGGTTCCTTTAGGATAACCTATAAACATGCATACTTCTGTATGCGAGTCCATCTTATTTGGCTTCTGTTGTAAGACATATGCCGGAGCACCCCAAATCCGAATATGATTCATGGTGGGCTTACACCCTTTCCATAATTCTATTGGTGTCTTTGGAACCGACTTGGACGGAGCTAAGTTCAAAAGGTACATAGCAATTCCTAAGGCATATCCCCAAAATGAATAAGAAAGAGATGAATAATTGAGCATAGATCTTGCCATTTCTAAAAGGGTTCTATTTCTCCTTTCAGCAACTCTATTCTGCTGGGGTGTCCCTGGAGAAGATAATTGTGAAACTATCCCCTCTTTGGTTAGGTAAGACCTGAACTTCCCAGATAGGTATTCACCCCCTTGGTCAGACTGAAGAGTCTTAATTTGAACACCAAGATGTTTTTCTACCTCAGCCTTGAACTCTTGGAATTTTCCAAAAGCTTCAGACTTATGACGCATCAGGTACACATGTCCAAATCTAGAGTAATCATCAATAAATGTGATTAAATACTAATACCCTCTTCTAGCTTGGACATTTATTGGTCCACATACATTAGTATGTACCAATTCCAGCTGAAGTGTGGCACGATTTCCCATGGCCTTGAAAGATCTCTTAGTCATTTTACCCTCTAAACAAGATTCACAAACTGATATCGGTTCAAAGTTCAGAGATTTTAAAATCCCACTATTGACCAAACCTTGTATCCTATTAGAGTTAATATGACCCAATCTCAAATGCCAAATATAAGTTTCATTGGAAACTTTTATTTTCTTTGATGAATGAACATGTTTAACATCCCCTAATTCAACATGATTGATTTCACAGGGCACAAGACTAAGGATATAAAGACCATTAATCATTTCACCGGAACAAATAAAAGAAGATGAACTTCTTATTGAAACTGAAGAATTAAGCTGAACTGTCAAACCATGTTTAATCAAACAACTAATAGAAATTAAATTCCTCTGAAAATTCGGAATAAACAAACAGTCTTGTAAAACCAAAGTTCTGCAATTATCAAAAGATAAAATAACTTGTCCCACTGCTAGTGCAGACACAAGTTCCCCATTTTCAAGCTTCAAAACTCTTTGTCCTTCACTTAAAGGCAAGCTATGTTTGAACCACTGCAAAGAGTAACAAACATGGTTAGTGGCTCCTGAATCAATGATCCATTTATCATTGCAATTCTCCACTAAACAAGCTTCAATCACATGTAAATTACCCATTCCTGGTTGATTCATACGTGGGCAATTTTTCTTCCAATGCCCCTTTTTTTCGCACTTGAAGCACTTGCCTTTTGGCTGCTTCATTGCAACTGGTTTGGCAACTGGAATACCTGATTTCTTCTTTTTGTTCTTATTCCTTCCCTTGGGTTTCCCCTTAGGTTTCACAGAACTCTCACCAGCAAAAAGGGTACTTTCCTACTTGACTAGAGACTGTTCAACACTATCAAGCTCGTGCATCAGCTGAGTAAGGTCAAGATTCATCTTATTCATATTATAATTCATCTTGAACTGATTGAAGTATTCAAGCAGTGATTGCAAGAGAAGGTCAACTTTTACTTCTTGTTCAAATCTGACCCCATGGTCTTCAACCTTTTTGATGTTTGCTATCATTGCCAAACAATGAACTCGCACACTCCCTCCAGACATAACTGTCTTGGTGACTGCATTCAGCGCATTCTGCCTAGCAGAGTTGCTAGACGTAGCAAACATACCATTAAGAGTCTGGAGCATCATTGCTCCACTCTCAATCATGCTCACTTTGCCACATTTACCTTCTCCCATCTTTCCTTTTCCTGCTGAAAACGTGTCTTTGTTGTCTCATGCACATTCTCAGCGGGCTGCGCCGGCATAGGGGTAGTCAAAACGAAATTAAGCTTTTAATATTGAAGAACAATATCTAAATTGGTTTTCCATTATTTGCAGTTTGTACCATCCATAGGTTTTTGGCTCAAGATAGTAGCTAAAGGATTGAATGAAGACATTTTTCTGAAAAACAAGCACACTAATTACAAACAAGAATAACAACAAACGAATATAGCGCTAGTAGATTCTATAACTACTACTCGTTTATAGTTCAACAATCCATTAGTTATCTTTACAAGGCTTACGATGGGCAAGATACTTGTAAAACTAATATTGTTATTTTGGGCCTTTAGTTCCATTGCCAGAGCCTCGATGGGAGGGTTAACAACTTTACCAAAGTTGAATGTATTTAACCATTGTTTACTTTCAAAATTATCTTTAGTGTCTAAGTGTTGCCGACGATGGGCCATACAAAACTTTAATAAAATTTTGAAATTATTAAGGTTTAATCTAGCGAAATCTAATTATCCTTATCCGATGAGGCTTCAGCTATAACCATTTCCCACAATTCGAGCCCGTAGGTTTTAAGTTAATTACTTAATTAAAAACTTTCACCCATTCAATATTTTAAAATTTAGAATTTTCTAATTTGCAAGAATTGTTTAAATTCGAGTATTCTTTGTTTGATTTCAAAGACTATGTAAGCTGCCGCAAGCCGATGAACGTGCAAGTTAACTTATTGGAATTTTAAAATCATTAAGGTCCTAAAATCTGGTCATGATAAGCAGTGTGTGCTTCATACAATCATGATAGATGATTGTGGTATGCAGCGTGTGTTAACACATGACCATTTAAGAACACCCACAAATTACTCGCAATGCAAACAGTTCTCTTAGGAAATAATCTAGATTATTTGTCTTGATTTTAATTATTCAAAATTAATTAATTCAATTATTAATCTAGATTTTTTTAACAAAAATCATAATAATTTTAATTAATATTTGAAAATAATTTTTGAATAAATAATCCTATCATAACTATCATACTAGTCGTGGAATGACAAAATAGCTATTATGCTCATGTAATTTTCAAGTTATGCAACAATATGGCACCACCTATTCTATATGACATGTTATCACAATAAGCATGTTATCATATCATATAATTCATCCACTCATAAAAATAAAACAATAATAAATTAGACTTTAATCCATGGTTTCCTAGAGAAAAGAAAATAAATAAATAAATAAAGTTACAAATGAGAACTGAAATCTCTTCATCCCATATTCTTCTTCCTTTCAGTCCATAGGTTTTGTTTCAAGCCCCTTTATGGTAGCCAAGGGCCCAATGTCCCAGAAAACCAAACTTTGACAAGAAATCCTAAGTCAACTTTCAGGAACCCTAGTCGTCACGTCTACTGCGTCGTCACTCGAACTCATCTCAGGATGAAACTCCAGGGGAAGGACAATCCTTCTTTTTGCATCTTCTTAATCTTCTTTAATTACAACTTTTGTATAATATAAAAAAGATAGAAGAATAAAAAATCAAGGAGGAAACCTAGTCATATGGGATTAGCCTCCTTGTTACAACCCATGAAAATACATTCAAATCTCTACCATGGATTAAAGTTGAAAACCAAATAAAACATAGATTTTTATGAAAATAATTATAAAGATAAACATACAATACATATGATCAACAAATATAGAATCCTAGGTGCTATATTTCATGAAGCAACTAATTACATGAATAGTGAAACTATATTCACATACCAATGTACAGTCAGGCTCTGATACCAATTGTTAGGAACTATTGGATTTATGCGTAAGCGATTTAAGAACCTAGTATATTGGTATGCTTATCGAATCATCATTGTTTCATAAATACACAAGGAATATTACCTCTTGGAGTATTGATCTTTGATGATCTCTCACGCCTTAGAATTCTTGCGTCACTGCACAATTGATCTCCTTGTAGTCTGTTGATGGCAGACCTTCCAGACTATCTCTCAATAGGGAAAGGGATAATGTGTGGGAACTTTCTCACTATCAGTAGATGACATTGCCTCAGCCTCTGTGACTATCCTCTTTCTTTAGAGAGGGTTAAGTGTAGTATTGATGTGTTGCAAACACATCTTGTTTTTAGTCTAGTTTTAAATAGAATTTAATTAAATATGTAGGAAAATAGAATAGAATTAGTTAAGTTTAGTATTTTATTTGTTTTAAGCTTGCTCAATACCATTTAAGCATTTGCAGGCCAAAAAGAGGAGCTCAAGAGCAAAGAAAGAAGAAATCAAATTTTGAAGAGCCGCGCGATTAGCGCGAGTACCCGCGCCATCAGCGCCATGAAAACCTACACCAAGCCTGAAGATTAGAATATTCCACGCGAGTAGCGTGGAATGTCACGCTATCAGCGCCACATCTTCGAACAGTCCATGCTATCAGTGCGGGAATCCGCGCGGATCGCGCCATGAAGATCCTGTTTCCTGTTTTAAATTATCTGTTTCGAATTTCTGGAAAAGATTAGGCTTTGTTACTGTAATTAAATGATTTTATAAATATTAAGCCTCTGAACTGAGTAAAAGGAAGCAGCCATTAGCATCTATCTTCACATTTGAACATCCAAAACCCTAGAAAATCAAGAATCAAGGCTGGAATTGCAAGAGAACTATGAATTACTCAACATCGTTTGTGTTCTTGAAGCCTATGGCAGGCTAAACTCTTTATTGTAGGAAGGCCATGAACTGATGAGAACTCCTCTGTAATTGATTGGTATTGAAATAAATATATGCATTGATTGCTTTATTCTTATCTTCTCTTCATTCATATTCTTATTTGAAATTGACCACTTCAATTAAGTATTTAGAGTTAGGATTCGCAATGGGAACGTTGGGGTTCTAATTTCTGACCTGTTAAGAATAACACTTGTTCATCACCTAGGAATAGGGATGCGTAGGTGCAGAATTTATAATACGATCTTTTGAGTGCTTAAACTGATAGATTTCACTAAGGAATTAGGTTTTCGATTCAGGTTAAAGGGTTAATTCACTAAGGGATTAGG
>PYAF01002415.1:199703-212091 GCA_007407185.1 Glycine tomentella | reverse complement strand
TCCATTGGTAATCTTCAATTTAAATTACAGTATTTATTTGATTTCTGTCTTTACATTCAAACAATCAATCAACCAACAACACTCTTCTGCGTAATTTTACTTTTACTTTCAATCACAAATCTTTAGTATTATTGTGAAAATCACCCCAATCCCTGTGGAGAACGATACTCTACTTACCTAATCTTTATTACTTGAAAACCATCGGTGCACTTGCCGTAGTGTGCAGATTTCGCAACAAGTATATATATGGGTTTCTAGAAAACCTAACCCTTAGGTGTTAACTGGCTTTAGGTTTCTTGGATTCTTTTTACACACTAGGCCCTATTGGGCTTTAGTGAAAGAGCAAAAACCCAACAGTTGTGACACTGCGCTCTCCTTCACGACACGCTGCGGCGCTGCGCTCTCCTTCAAGACCACCAATCACGATGTCGTTCCCTTCTCTTCACGCTCGTCGTCGACAGTTGCACCACCACACTGGAAGCTCGTTCGCCACTTTTGGTCGCATCACCGAAAGGTTTGTCACTTTGTCTAATTGAAATCCATTTATGACCCTAAATTGATGATTTACCTTTGCTCTTTGGGGAAAAATGTTAAAAACATATATGACCCTAACTAGTGTCTCGTTTAAATAAACCACTAAACTACTCATGAGAAAAACGAATCAAATAACTGGGAATCTGGTAAAAAACAATTCATAGTGGGTCAACGAAAGATGCTTAAATGCTTAAGATTGATCTAGTTTTGAAAATATTGGTTAAGATTGTTCAAAACAGGAATGGAATGGAACTGGACATCAGATGAAACGCATTCTATTCTATTCCATCCTATACCCCTACTAGAAAAGAGAATTGAAAAGTATATTATCTTTCTGATAATTTATAGAAGGTACACTACAAGCATGCAAAATAATTGTAATAAATGCTAACTCAGAGATTTTAGGCTATTAATTTACACATAATGCAGTAAGGGAGAAATTAGGGACCTCTAATCCTAATTACAATGAATAAGGAAATATTTTATACAAAATTAAATGTCCCAACACTCCCTTAAGCTGGTGAATGGATAACTTTCATTGTCAACTTGCTAGTAGTTGGAAAAATCCATCCAAATTTCCAATTTTAATTCAAGTTAATGAAAATTAAAGAGGTGCATTTAAAGAGGTAGTGGAATGTATCTTTGCTCTTGGAAAACTCAATTACCATGAGAGGATAGGTTATTAGGTTCAAAGGTTGGACAATTAAAGTCCACCAAATGATATTCATGAATGGATAGGTTATTAAGTTCAGAGGTTGGACAATTAAGTTTTGATGTTTATGTATTGACTGGAGAAACAAAAAAGTTATTTGGTTTTGTTGTTTATGTATTAGTATTGTTGTTTATCGATTTCATTTCAAAATTTATTATTGGGTTTGAGTAATTGTATTATTGAATTAATATTTGTGAACTTTTGTTATCAATTTTAATATTTTAATTGTTATTTTAGATTTTGGAGTATGAATGAATTTTTTTTAATTAAATAATGTCAGTTATATTTATATACTTATATATATAATAAATATA
The DNA here is from genome assembly GCA_007407185.1 of Glycine tomentella. Classification (NCBI taxonomy): domain Eukaryota; kingdom Viridiplantae; phylum Streptophyta; class Magnoliopsida; order Fabales; family Fabaceae; genus Glycine; species Glycine tomentella. The sequence goes on along the minus strand of PYAF01002415.1, from coordinate 210,531 downwards.
TATATAATTTTGAATTTTTAATATACACCATGTCAAATCAGACCAATTAATAATCCACTTGTTGGATTTCTGACCTATTATCTCGACATGATCAATGATCCGACTAATTTTTATAACATTGAGTAAAAATGTATGTAAATTTAATAATAAAATATGTTATTAGTTCTTCTATAAAACATTGTCTATATAAAAAATTAGAATGGTGCATTTGAAAATTAAAATTAAAAAGACAAAAAATGATCAAATGATTTTAAAAAGACTAAAAATTCGAAATTTTACCCTAAACTAAATTCAAATCAATCAATAAATAATTTTGGTTAATTAGAGGCATAAAATAAAAAGGTTGAAACGCGGTGAAGTTTCGTAATCCGCGTATTCAAGGAAGGAAGGAAGTTATTATAACAAGACTTGAATTTGAAGGCCATATCAAAATATTGGTATAGCCGCGAGCGAGGTTTCATTTCGTTCAGTTCACACATTCTAATCTCTATCGATTCCTCTTCCTTTCTCTCAATCCACTACACCCCAGGTATGCTTTTCTTATTCTTCGATTCTTCTCAGTTTCTTTCACGTTTCCGCCTAATTTCTTTCAATTTTATCATTACTATTATTTCTCGGGGTTTCTGGGTGAGGTTTTTATGGTTTGAGAGAGTTTTTAATGTGTTCGAATATGCAAAGATTAAAAATTTCAGGGCAGGGCATATATCTTGTTATGAATTCTCTGTTTTATGGGTTTCGGATTGGAATTGTGTAAGATTATGTGGCACTGAGATGTTAAAAATATTGCTAATGTGTGTGTTAGTGACTTTGCAGTTATGGGAAGCCAACTTGTGTGTAATGGGTGTAGGAACATCTTGGTTTACCCTAGAGGAGCAACCAATGTTTGCTGTGCATTGTGCAACACCGTTACCTCTGTTCCTCCTCCTGGTACGTCCCTTTCGTTGTTTGTTTTTAATCAGGATTTGAGAAAATTTTTTGCTCCATGTTTAGTTTGTTGGATTAGTTTTACAGTTCACACTTGGATTGAGTGGTGTAAGTGTAAGCCATCTTAGGTGTGGAATAGTGGGTAATTGATTAACTAAATGATACCATTACTTTATTTTATATCTTTCATGCATGGATACTTTAACATTGGTGATGAATTGCTACCATGCTTGAATTGGATGCCGATATGCATATGGTATGGCATCCATCGTTCACAACTTGGCTGCATTTTTTCTTCTGTTTGTTATGCTTTTTTAATAAATTCTTCAAGAGCTGAGAGACATAATGAGCTATATGCTTTTATTAAGAAAAAAAATTCAAGAAATTGTGTGTGTATTAATAACATTGGCATATTATTTTAAAGATGCTCTGTGTGTGTGTGTGTGTGTGTGGAGAGAGCTGAGAGACAGAGATAAACCGATAAGAAACTATGCATTCAGCTTGATTAAGTATTCATTAACATGTATTGGACTTTAACTAAATGGTTACATCTGGGGAACCTTTAATTTCATGTTGCCCGTGCAGGAATGGACATGTCACAACTTTATTGTGGAGGCTGTACGACATTGCTAATGTACACACGTGGTGCTACAAGTGTGAGATGTTCCTGCTGTCACACTATTAACCTTGTACAAGTACTAGGTACCATATGTTTCTCTGTTGCCAGATTTATGAAGCTTATTAGCTCAATATTTATTTTGCTGTACTAAATGCTGATTTGCTTGACAAACTATTTACATTTATAAACTGTAACTATAGTGATGTTTTGGTGGTTTTCTTGATCATTGAATATGCTTAATTCATTGATAGTGATCCCAAATCCTGGTATTGGATTCAGCAGGGGAGCAGCGAGGGGATCCTTTTCTCCTTTCCTCATTACCCTTGCTGTTGGAATAGGCCATATGTTGATTTGTAATGAACTCAAGAATGTAAACCAACTGTTTGTGCATCATATTTGAAAAAGTATTTGTTGACTACTGTAAATTTATCAACTCTACTAAAAGAATAGGCTGTTTGGTGAAGGATCATGAATGACTTTTATATCTTTAAGCATCTCTTCATGCAACAACCCTTTGGGCTTAAAGTTTGGACAATGTACAAGCCCACTCTCTAGTCTCTACCTTGTGCTGAAATTCAGTTTATTTTATTTAGAAGAATGGGAGCGATAATAATTGAACCCTTGACTAATTTTGCATAAAGACTCTGATACATGTCAACTACCAATTCTCCTAAAAGCCTAAGGAGTTTAGTAAACGCTCATGAATGGTTTTTATATCTCTATCTAGTACAAATTGTAAACACAAAAATGTCCATCAAACCATATCTAGGTAGCAGGAAAATGAACAAACTTATATGCAAACCATGTGGTTCTCCACAGCTTTCTTTTTGATTTGTAACTATCGTAAGATTATAATTTTCTTCTGATTATTCCCAACTTTCTGCTCAAAATTCTATTTAATAAATTTCATAAAACATTAATGAAGTGCCGCAACCACATATGTTTTTATTAAACAAATAGTTATGATCAACTGTCTTAGAGAAGACCTAATGCCGGATTTAAACCCTTGCAATTCTCAATTTCCTTAGCTAAGCCAACTTTTCCCATGCCCTTTTCACTTCTTAGAACCTAACAGTAATAATTCTGGTCAAACTTGCATTGTTCCCAACTTTAGAACCTTAATTTTTTATATTCTCCTTTTTGGCAACTTGTTATGATAGTACTGACTCCTTAGAACTAGGAAAATGCTCAGCTGACAAGAAAAAAATAGTTTATGCTAGCTTTGATATAGAGCTGATGCTATAAGCTATAAAGTAAACTGTGTAAATTGAGGTCAACAGTACTACCATGCATATTTACATTCTTCTTAGAGTAATATTTCATCCAAATTAAATTAATGATCCAAATTAGCTCAATGCATGGAGTTGCTTGCTGCCTGCAGACCATGAAAATGAAAAAGGTCTATCAACAGTTCTAATATTTGTCAAGAACAAACTACCCTGTAAGCATAGTAGTTAGTCCCTAATAGTGTTGTGGAGTGGCTGCTCCCCAAAAACGCTAAAGCGGGATAGCAGATTCCAGAGCTACTGCTATTTTGAATCCTAAAATGTACGTGAAATTAAAAACATTCATTGTTAATGATTAAAACATATTCATAACATATTCACAAAGAGTTTTATAACCAAACACATGTCAAATTGTCAATTGTCAATGACAAAATAAAGTGGTCAACTAAATATTCAAAATCAAATACAATGCTAATAACTATCATCAATCTTCATTTCCTAGGCCAGCTATCTCTTCATCATCAGTTGCCTCTTTGAATGCATTTGGGATTGAGCTGACTAGCTTCTTTGTGGTGTTCTGCTAGGAGGTGTCTTTTTCAGAACTTCAGATAGATTGACATGTGTCACATGTTTCTTGTTCTTAATTCTTTGTTTTTTCCCTTTTATTCCTTGATAGTTCTTGAGGATTTCTTATCCTTCTTGTACCTCTCTTTTCTCTCTTAATAAACCTTTATTTATAATAAAAAAGAAAGACAAACAAAACAAATCAGCAAATAATGTCAAGTTAGTTCACAACCTGAAAATCACAAAACAAGAGTGACATCCAGATTCAGTTGAATATAAACATGATCCAAAACCTGGATTAATATTAATTTGATTTTGTATTTTATCCTTCAAGACAGTTTGTATTGGTGAATGCTGTCATCAATCGACAAAGCTCTGTAATAAGGTTATTTTATGCACAAAATTCTACTGCATAAACTACAGGATGTTGGGTATTTGATGTGTCATTTAATAGGTTTCATTTTCTTTATTCTTATGTCTTTCTAATGATGAATTCCTTGTTTTACTGTAATATTTCATGCTTTTTAATTTGCTTAAATTTTTTACTGATGTATTGTTGATGGGCTGTGTCTTCATCAAAAAGAATCTAATCAAGTCATTCATTGTACCAACTGCCGGACAACACTCATGTATCCTTGTGGAGCTTCCTCAGTAAAATGTGCAATTTGTTGCTATATTACTAATGTCAGTGTAAGTATACATTCATAGAATGATTAATGGGTTGCATGTTCACTTTCTATTTTTACAAATGCTTCAGAACTCTTAAACTTAAATTGACATGAGTTTTGTCACATGATTTGGGATTCATTTTGTTGTAATTTAGGTGGCTTTCTGTTGCAACGTGAATCAGAATCCTTATGTGATAAATTTGTAGCTAGAAATTTTTGGTTGATTGGATTTGTAGAGTAATATGATTGTAATTATTTGACTATATTTGGAATTTTAAAGTTGAAGATTTAAATCTGATATATCCCCTTATCACTGAAAATTGTTAGAGAACCCAGAAGCTCTTGTTAAATTTGTTGTTCAAGCTCTAAAACATCTTTCCTTCCTAGGGGCTGTTATCTGATTCAACATTGGACACAAATTCAGATTTCTGCGCCTTTTACATGTTATAAATGACATGAAAATCTTGAAATATGATGCAAATGTTTTTCATTTTATGTAACTTTTCTGACTGAGTTTTTCTACCATTTAATGGTTTCTGCTTCTCCTTCTGTAGATGACGAATGGAAGGCTTCCAATTCCTGTACAGAGACCAAATGGAACAGCCAACTCTGGAACAGTAGCTTCTACTTCATCAGTATGCCTTTCTCCTTTTCTTTTGGTGATTCTGTTAGAGGTATTGTTGCATTCTTGTTATGATATCTAATACGTGATTTTATTACCTGCAGTCAATGCCTCATTCTCAGAGCCAAACTGTGGTAGTAGAAAATCCCATGTCTGTTGATTCGAGGGGGAAATTGGTAATTACCATTGCTTTTCCTTTTTGGCTAGTTTTGGATGCATGTCTGACTTAAGTATGTTTTAGTCAATGAAAATACGAAGTCTTTTTTTTTTTTTTTTTTTTAATCCCTAGTTAAATTTTATTTATTTTTAATTCTTATATATGACAAGAACACTAATTTTTTAATCCCTTGCTGGTGACTGGAAACACTTTTTATTTATTTATAATTTTTAAGGTGCTGTTGATGTTGATAATTTTTAAGAATTAAAAATAAATAATTTAAATAGACTAATTAAAAAAAGTGTGTTTAGGGACTACAAATATAGTTTAACTTATAATTTTTTTTTTTTTTACTTTATTTCACTAATTTTTCTGTGATTTTTAGCAAAGCAAGATTTTTTCACTTGTAAGAATTTGATGTCAGGTGAGCAATGTCGTTGTGGGCGTTACAACAGAGAAGAAATGATATACTTGTCACATTATAATGTTATACAAGTGTAAAGAGAACATTATTTGATTCATCAGCTACTGGTGCTTGAAGATATTGTTCGTATATGTGAAATTGCAGCATAGAAGTTAAAAATATTTTTGTTCTGAATGACTTTTAGATTGATTTAATTTACGTATATGTATACGAGGATAATATTTCTCTCCTTTATCTTCATATAACAAGGAGTCTCTGAGTAATGGGGTACGAGTTTTTTATACGTATATGAGGACAAGTGGAAAGGGCACAAAACTTGTCATTTGTGCAATTGCCAAGGTCCTCTTTTTGCTGTAGTTGGATCACAGGGTTTTTCACATCTCAAATTACAAGTCCTAGATGCACATTTGTTTCCTCTTCTTTGGTGACTTGATTCGTATATTCAGATGTGTTTTATTATGCAAGCATATAGTTGAGCCAAAAAAAAAAAAATAATAAAATAAATTATGCAAGCATATAATATGATAAGGTGCCCACAGTCAACAGGTGCAGAAATACAATATCAACCTACTTGAACATTATGTATGACTAATGAAACACTTATAGGAGAAGAAAATTAGAAAGAAAAATGAGATTTTGTTTTCCTTTAAGTTATAATTAACTTGTGCACAAGTTAAAAATCAACTTTTGGAGAAACTAATGAGAGAACTTTTGCAATTTTGGACTTGTTTTTTTATTATGAAATAATTAAATATGACAAAACCTATATTAAAATGAATTGGTTTGTGTAAAAAAATGTATGTATTGGTTTGTGTAAGCATACTAGTAAAATATCAAAAGATAATTGTAGTTTACGAAGAAATTTTTTTTTTTTCTCTTAAGTGTTTTCAGAAAAGTTTATCCAAACATATTCAACTTTGCTATGTTTGTAATACTAGTTTAAAAATTATTGGATGTCTTAGTTTTTTCCATTGTGGTGTAAGCTTTTTATGTCTCAATGATGAAAACTTGCAAAAGTTCACAGTAGCGAGAAAAAATGCAAAAAAAAAAAAATAGTGCGAAAAGCTAGAGGCAATGTTTTTGAAGATTTGTATAAAAATGGTATATACAAACTTGTAAAAATGAGGGATAAAAAGAATAAAGATCTAACTCAAGTTAGATCATTAAAAATGAAAATAAAAAACTTTTGATAAGAGATGAAGATGTAAGTGAAAGATGACTAAACTAATTTAATAGCCTTTTTTATGAGAATGACGATAAAAGTGAGGTGGACTTGGAGGACGTTTATGATGATTTGATTAGAAGATTTTTGCGCAGAATTAATACACATGAAGTTAAGAAGACTTTGAAGAGTATGAAGAATAATAAAGCTTTGAGACTCGATGATGTCCCTATTAAAGTGTGGAGAGGCATGGGAGATGTAACAATAAAATGGTTGATCAGTCTTTTCCATAAGATTCTTCAATCAAATAAGATGACTGATGTTTTGAGGAAAAATATGATTGTGCTTATTTACAAAAACAAGGTAGATATCCAAAATTGTTTTAACTATAAAGACATTAAACTTATGTGTCATACTATGAAGTTGTGGGAGAAAGTTATTGAACATTGTTTGAGGAGGGAGACCAAAGTTTCTATAAATCAATTTGGATTTATGCCAAGAAGATGTACCATGGAAGCTATTTTCTTGATGCGACAATTAATGGAAAGGTATCGAGAAAAGAAAGACTTACATATGATTTTTATAGATCTTAAGAAAACATATGATAGGGTCCCAAGAAAAGTTTTATGGTAGACTCTTGAGAAGAAAAAAAGTATCATTAAAGTATGTTAATGCAATCAAGGATATGTATGATGAGACTACCACATGTGTGAAAGCTTGTAATGGAACATCAAGGGATTTTCCTATCACGGTAGGTTTACATAAAAGTTCGACTCTTAGTCCTTATTTCTTTGTCTTAGTGATGGGTGAACTATCAAAAGATATTCAAGAGGAAGCATCGTGGTGTATGCTGTTTTCAGATGATATTGTGCTTATTGATGATACCAAAGATGATGTTAATAGGAAACTTGAATTGTGGAGATATACTTTGGAGTCTAAAGGATTCACAGTAAGCCAGAGAAAGACTGAGTATATGAAGTGTGAGTTTTCCCTGGTAAAAGATGGTGATCAAGACCCATGCATCTACTTGGTCAAGAGGTACCCAAAAAAAGATGCTTTTAGATACTTGAGATCAATTTTGCAAAAAGGTGGAGATATTGATGATGATGTAAATCATAGAATCAAAGCAGGGTGGATGAAATGACGGAGTGCATCTAGGTTTTTATGTGACCGCAAAATTCACCTTAAGCTAAAAGGAAAATTCTATAGAACAGCTGTAAGATCTGCAATGTTATATGAAGCTGAATGTTGACCAGCACATAGGCAACATGAACATAAAATAGGGGTAGCAGAAATGAGAATGCTAAGGTGGATGTGTGGTTATACAAATATGGATAAGGTAAGAAATGAAGATATTCGATGGAAGATAGTAGTAGTATCGGTGAGTGAAAAGATGAGCATAGATTGAAGTGATTTTGACACGTAATGAGATGATCCCTGGATGTTCCTGTAAGAACAAGAGTTTGTTACTAAGAGATCGACATAAAGAGAGGTAGAGGTAGACCGAAACTTACCTGGAAAAAGGTAATTAAACAAGACTTAATGGAGTATGATATAGATTGGCGGAAGATGTGTCTTAAGACGAAATGGAGAAAAGTTATAAGTTTGGTGGAGGGTTAGACCCGTTATTATATCTATGTTCCAGACGTTTACTTTTTAGTTTTTGTCCTCTTCATTTTTTCCCTACTTCTTTCACCCTTCTTTTATCTTATTTTCTTTTGTTTTGTTTTTTTTTTGCCCTTTTTCTTCCCCTCTTGTTTTTTTTTTCAACTTCCTCGTGTTTATCATAGGGTTCATCTACCATCGACCTCAATTAACTTGGATTAAAGGTGTTGTTGATGTTGATATTGGTGTAAGCTTTTTATGCTGAATATAAATAATCTTTTGTGGACACTTAATGCTAGTTTATATTATTAGAGAGCGAAATAGAAGATAAGGAAGTGATCACGGAATAGAAAAAAGATGAAGAAAAACAATTGTTGCTAAATAGGTATTTATACTGTTGGAGTATCCATGTATCATTGACATTGTTGATACAAATAATGTGCCTAAATAAAAAGTTTAGTATTTGTTTGATAATTAGGCAGAAATAGGGTAAAACTTTTTGCTTTTTTTTACTACTTTCAGTTCTTATTGCATTATGGAAAAAATCATCTGGTATGCAATTAGTACGAAGTTGCATGTTGGAATGGATTTTTCATAATACAATAAGAAGTGCAAGAAGTAATAATAAATGTGGGAAGCAACAGTAGCAGAATCAATGCCTTGTATAGTAGCACAAATTTTAATAAATGACTTAAACACACAAAATTGCTTCTTATAATAATTTAACTTCATTTTTCTTATTATTTTTATATTTTAGTTGATGACCATCGTGATGGGTGAGACAAGATTGAAAATATACTTATTAAATGAGAAGCAAAAATGAGTACTGTTGTACTTGGGACAAAAAATTGTTTCAGTTTGTCCAAAGTCACCAAAGAGAAAAAAAAAAGGTTGGGAATGAGGGTGAAACTTCTAATCCTTGCTAATAGAAGTTTCATGAAGGAAATATGTTCTGTCATCACAAAAGGATGGGAATGAGGGTGAAACTTCTAATCCTTGCTAATAGAAGTTTCATGAAGGAAAGATGCTCTGTCATCACAAAAGGTTGGAAATGAGGGTGAAACTTCTAATCCTTGCTAATAGAACTTTTGCTGAACAGTCATCAGCTTCACAACCATTGCCCGGTCATCACAAAAGTCAAGATGCTCTGGCCAGCATGGACTGACCAAAAACTTAGTTATTGTAATTTTCGTCCAAGTACTATTTTTTGTGTTACGTGTTCCAATATAATAATTTTATAAAATTGCTAGAAATAGAAAAAAAAAAAAAAAAAGAAGGAAAGAAATGAAGTACCCACCTACTACCTAAGTAGCTTATCGATAAACACATTTACAAATTCCCAACTGATAAATGTTTGGGGGTAGTAATAAATATTCCAGTCTAAAACTATTTTTACAAGTTCTTTATATCCAAACACACATCAGCATAAAATTGGTAATTATATGAGGTGCCAATAATACAATCCATTGCTATAGTATATATAATGATTTGTACACATTAAGAAACATATAGATGAGCAGGCTGTAGCATATATTTATATTCTTCGAAGAGAAGCCAATCTCTTTTCAAGATCTTCAACATCTTGGGATTCTGCTGGTCTGCATCGCCAAAAAGAAATTTCTCTCTTCAAATATTCCACAGGAACATGAAATCAATAAAAAAAATTAAATGCTGTCTAATCAGTTTCAATATAAGATTGAAATTGAGATATAAAGTGGATTGGATGGTTAAGGGAGAAGAGAAGAGGGGAAAGTTCACGGGTTCTATCCCCTCTCCTAACAAATATAAGATTGAAATGATTAAGGCATCATTTTCCATGAAAGATTGAAATGTACCTTGGAGCAACATTTTCAGCATTCCTTGAAGCAATACGCCCTTTTGGAGCAGAAGACAACTAGCATCATCATAAAAGACCAGCATTAGGCTCAACATTCAGAAAAAAAAAAATTAAATGAAAGAATTGGTGCAAAGACAACGGATTCATGTTGTGTCCAAAACCAACCTGAGATGCAATATCCACTCCAATCTCATCAAGAACCTGTGATGAATAAAATGAAAATGTTACAAAGGAAAAATTTGTTTATAATATGATAAGATCCCACTTAACACCACAACGAAATTGGAAAAAAAATAAGATTATATTAATGCAATATCAGCAGAAGTCGGGTTGAGTTCCGCTGTGAATTACAAATAAGTAAACGAAAGTGATGTAAAGAAGATATTGACCGTCAAGGACTTCTAAGGTCTTCTCCAATTCCTAACTCAATTCCAGCCTAACCTCTCATTCTCTCTCCTCCCTTTAATATCCTGACCTCACTCCTATTATTCACACTATCCATGCCGCATGACACCTCACATGACACACCTCAGAGGCAGTTAGTTATGCCCCTTCTTCCTTCTAGTTTTGATCCCCTACACCGCACCTCTTCCTTCTTCTCTAGTACACCTTCCTGAATCTATCATCTCTCCCCTCCTCCAAACTCTCCTTTTCCTCAAGGAAAAAACCAGGAAAGTTAGTTCTTAGAGTTTCAGCCAACTCCCATTGAGTTTTCAAACTCAGGAAGATCTTGCCATTTGACCAATACTTCAATCTGTCCCTGCTCATTCATGCACGCCACTGTTTCCGTGGGCTCTACTTTTAATTCCCAATCATCATTCTGCTAGGTTACCTGTTAAACAGGTATACAAGGCCAAGACACATGGCAAATATAAGAATAAGAGTTAGTAGGTGACTGGTAACTGGTTATTACCAGTTACAACTGCTGTTAGAGTATTATAAATAGATTGTATTAGCTGATTAGTGGATTACGGTTGGAGGTAAGGAGGTTAGGATTGGAGAGTCTAGGCTATATTCCTA
>PYAF01002415.1:167186-199603 GCA_007407185.1 Glycine tomentella | reverse complement strand
AACTGGTTCCAATGGTGGGAGTTCTGCACCAAACAACCAAGCTGGACGGATTTTAGGCGCGCAGTGATCCAGAGATTCCAACCAGCGATGAACCAGAGTCCTTTTGAGCTGCTGTTGAGTCTGAAGCAGAGTGGCTCAGTAGAAGAGTACAGGGAGAAGTTTGAATTATATGCAGGACCGTTGAGAGGCACGGATCCGCAGTATTTGAAGGGAATATTCTTAAATGGATTGAAGGAAGTGATAAAAGCAGAATTGAAGTTACATCCTGTTAGTTCACTGCCAGAACTGATGGATTTTGCACAAAGAATTGATGAAAAGAATGAGTTGATAGAAAAGGGAATAGGAGGAAGTAGTAAAGGGAGTTTTGGTAGAACTACCAATTTTTCAAGGACAGTGAGTTGGGAGCCAGGAAACAAAGCACAGTCCATGAGATCGAGAGAATCAATGTCCAATGCTGATTCTAATAGTCTCAAAACTACTGCATCTTACAGAGGTAGGCCATTTAGGAGATTAACTGATGCTGAGTTTCAAGAGAAAGCAGCAAAAGGGCTGTGTTATCGTTGTGATGGCAAGTATGAAAGAGGCCATGTGTGTCCTAACAAGCAGTTGCAGGTGTTAATATTGGGAGATGAAGTGGAAGAAGAAGAGGAGGTATTGGAGGAAGTGGAAGAATTAGAAGCACAATTCCAAAGGATGCAGTTGTCTTATTATAGTATGGCTGGTTTCACTTCCAAAAAGTCCATTAGGCTGTGGGGATTGATTGCAGATAATAAGGTCATGACATTAGTGGATTGTGGAGCTTCCCACAATTTTATTTCAGCTGTAGTAGTTAAAGATTTACAGCTACCTATTACTAAGACCAGGCCATACACAGTGGAGGTGGGTGATGGAAGAAAAATAAGATGTGATGGTGTTTGTAAAGAAGTTAAAATTCAATTACAGGGCCTGCAAATTCAACAAGATTTATTTGTGTTTGAAATGAAGGGAGTTGATGTAGTATTGGGAATGGAGTGGCTAGCCTCTTTGGGAGAAATTAAGGCTAATTTCAGGGAACTCACTTTAAAAATTCCAAGGGCTGATGGATGTATTGTTTTAAGAGGGGATGCTGCTTTAACAAGGTCTGAGGCCTCATTGAAATCCATTGTCAAAGAGGTGATAGCAGAAGGAGACGGATTTATGGTGTGTTTCCAGAAGTTGGAGATGAATGCAGATGATAATTCTGTACCTATATGGTTAACAGAGGTGCTGCAGCAGTATAAGGAGGTCTTTCAGGATCTGCAAGGATTGCCACCTGTTAGGAAACAGGACCATGCTATAGTTCTTAAACAGGGAGCCGAGATTCCAAATATGCGCCCTTATAGATATCCACATTACCAGAAAAATGAAATTGAAAAGTTGGTTAAAGACATGCTTAATTCAGGGATTATTAGACCAAGCTGCAGTCCCTATGCAAGCCCAACGATTTTGGTAAGAAAAAAGGATGGTGGGTGGCGGTTTTGTGTTGATTATCGAGCCTTAAATAAAATAACTGTTCCAAATAAATTCCCTATCCCTATCATTGATGAATTGTTGGATGAATTGGGAGGAGCAGTTCTTTTTTCTAAACTGGATTTGAAGTCAGGATATCATCAAATCCGAATGAAGGAGGCTGATATCTCTAAGACAGCTTTTCGGACTCATGAAGGACATTATGAGTTTATGGTTATGCCTTTTGGTCTTATTAATGCCCCCTCTACATTTCAAGCTTTGATGAATGAGATATTAAGGCCTTATCTAAGGAAGTTTGTTTTAGTCTTCTTTGATGATATTCTCATTTATAGTAAATCTGTGGATGATCATATTAAGCATGTGCAAGCTGTTTTGGCAACCTTAACGGACAATAAATTGTTGGTTAACAAGAAAAAGTGTAATTTTGGTCAGAAGATGGTGGAATATCTGGGGCATATTATTTCTGCAGAAGGAGTAGCTGCTGATCCCCAGAAATTGGATGTTATGAGGAGTTGGCCTAGCCCTAAAAATGTCAAATCCTTGAGGGGATTTTTGGGTCTTACAGGGTACTATCGCAGGTTTGTTCAAAACTATGGAAAAATAGCCAGACCTTTATACAATTTGTTGAAGAAGGACAGTTTTCAGTGGAGTGAGGAAGCTGAGGAAGCTTTCAACAAATTAAAAATAGCTATGATGGAAATACCAGTGCTTACAATCCCTGATTTCAATCAGCCTTTTATTGTTGAAACGGATGCATCAAATAAAGGGCTAGGGGCAGTCCTTATGCAGAATGGAAAACCATTAGCTTTTCTGAGTCAGACTTTGTCTGAAACAGCCCAGAGAAAATCAGTATATGAGAGGGAACTTATGGCTATTGTGCTAGCTGTTCAGAAGTGGAGACATTATCTTATAGGCAGGCGGTTTACCATTCTCACTGATCAGAAAAGCCTAAAATTTCTGACAGACCAAAGGTTGTTGGGAGAAGAGCAATTTAAATGGACCTCTAAGTTGATGGGGTTTGACTTTGATATATTATATAAACCAGGGCATGAGAATAAAGCAGCTGATGCTTTGTCCAGAAGGATGACTTTTACAGCTATATCAATGGTTAAATATGAAGATGAGGAGGAATGGGAGAATGAAATCCTGGCTGATCCCAAGTTGAAAGGTATTATGCAGAATCTGTTGGTTAAAGGAGATGCACATCCTGGGTATACCTTGAAGAATAAGAAATTATGGTATAAAGGTAAGCTGGTTTTATCCAAAAAATCAGTGAAAATACCCTTATTATTGCAGGAATATCATAGTTCTGTTGTTGGGGGCCATTCTGGTTTTTACAGAACTTTCAAAAGAATTTCAGCCTTGGTATTTTGGGACGGTATGAAGCAGGACATTATGCGATTTGTTGCTGCTTGTGAGACATGTCAGCAGAACAAGTATCAGGCCTTATCCCCAGGTGGACTGTTACAGCCTTTACCTATTCCAACACAGGTATGGGCTGACATTTCTATGGATTTCATAGAGGGTTTACCTAAGGCCCAAGGGAAGAATGCTATTTTGGTGGTAGTGGACAGACTTACAAAATATGCTCATTTCTTTTTCCTTTGTCATCATTTTACTGCAAAGGATATTGCTGCCATTTTTGTTACAGAGGTGGTCAAACTACATGGTTTTCCTAGCTCTATTATTTCAGACAGGGATAAAATTTTTTTGAGCCAATTCTGGAAGGAATTGTTCAAATGTGCAGGGACTAAACTGAAATTTAGTTCAGCTTACCATCCCCAAACAAATGGGCAAACTGAGGTGGTGAATAGAGGGCTGGAAACTTATTTACGGTGTATGACAGGTGAAAAGCCCAAGCAATGGCCAGCCTATTTGAGTTGGGCAGAGTTTTGGTTCAATTCAAATTTTAATGTCTCAGCTAAACTTACTCCTTTCAAGGCTCTATATGGCAGAGATCCTCCTCAGCTTTTGAAGGGGACAACGGTGCCCTCAATGGTGGAAGAAGTGAATCAATTGACAGCAGATAGAGATTTTCTGCTGGATCAACTCAGGGCCAATTTATTAAAAGCTCAGGATCAGATGCGCACTTATGCAAACAAAAGTCGCAGAGATGTTTCCTTTGAAGAGGGTGATTGGGTTTACTTAAAGTTACAGCCTTATAGATTAAAATCCTTGGCTAAAAAGGTGAATGAAAAGCTCAGCCCCAGGTTTTATGGCCCCTATAAAATTGTTAAAGTCATTGGAAAAGTGGCTTATCAATTAGAGTTGCCTCCTGCTAGCAGAGTGCATCCTGTTTTTCATGTTTCTTTGTTAAAAAAGGCTATTTCTCCTGCTATCAAGCCTCAGCCTTTACCTCCAATGTTGTCGGATGAATTGGAGTTGCTAGTAGAACCTATGGCTGTTAAAGGCATCAGAAATTCTCCAACTGGTATAGCAGAAGTTTTAATTCAGTGGAAGGATCTGCCGGATTTTGAAGCAACCTGGGAGGCTGAGTCTGTTATTAAACAGAAATTTCCTGATTTTCACCTTGAGGACAAGGTGAATCTTTTGGGGGGGAGTATTGCTAGGTTACCTGTTAAACAGGTATACAAGGCCAAGACACATGGCAAATATAAGAATAAGAGTTAGTAGGTGACTGGTAACTGGTTATTACCAGTTACAACTGCTGTTAGAGTATTATAAATAGATTGTATTAGCTGATTAGTGGATTACGGTTGGAGGTAAGGAGGTTAGGATTGGAGAGTCTAGGCTATATTCCTAGATCTGTAACTGCATCATATATCAATAATAGAGATTATTTTCGTTCTCTACCACATTCATACAAGGAGGTAATGGCTGAAAGTAAGTAGTGGGGGCGATAGATTTTTTTAGCAATGAGGCATGGAAGAGTGATAGATTTTGCTATCAGCTGGCAACTTCAGTTTGTAAGCCACAGGGCTGATCTTGTGCTCCACTTCATAAGGGCCATACTACCTTGGACTCAGTTTCTGGTTCACCCTTTTAACCAGTTTTTAACTCAGTTTCTGGTTCACCCTTTTAACCAGTTTTTAACTTGTAAGGTTGAATTTTCATATAAACCATGTCCCCTTCCTGGAATTCCACCTCCCTCCTATGTTTGTTGGCCTGCACTCGCATCCTGTTCTGGGTCTTCAACAATTGTTCCTGCAGTTCTTTCAGCATATTGTTCCTCTGGGCAGTCAATTGGTTAACCTCCTCCACCGAAGACTCAGTCACGTCTCCCCTAATCAATATTGGGGGGTCCCTCCCGTACAAAGCTTGGAAGGGAGTGGTCT
Organism: Glycine tomentella; assembly: GCA_007407185.1. Lineage (NCBI taxonomy): Eukaryota > Viridiplantae > Streptophyta > Magnoliopsida > Fabales > Fabaceae > Glycine > Glycine tomentella. Next base: position 194,819 of record PYAF01002415.1, on the reverse strand, counting down.
TAATGGCTGAGTGGTAATTAGTGTTATACCAATACTCTGCCCATGTTAGCCATTTAGGCCACTGTTTTGGTTTAACAACTGTGAGACATCGTAGATAGGCCTCAAAACATCTATTCACCACCTCAGTTTGCCCATCTGACTGGGGGTAATGGGTACTACTAAATTTCAGTTTAGTCCCTGCTTGCTTGAACAATTCAGTCCAAAAGGAGCTGAGGAACACACTATCTCTGTCTGAAACTATGGAAGTTGGAAACCCATGTAGTCTTTACTATTTCTTTTATAAATATATCAACTATGTCCTTGGCTGTAAAGGGGTGACTAAGGGCTATAAAGTGTGCATTGTGCATACTTGGTCAATCGGTCCACCACCCCTTCAGCCCTTGGGAGTCCTCTAATAAAATCCATGGATATATCTGTCCAAACTTGAGTAGGAATAGGAAGTGGCTACAACAGTCACCCTGGACTAAGAGTTTGGTATTTATTTCTTTGACATACTTCACATCCCTGTACATACTGCTCAATAGTCCTCTTCATTCCTTCCAAATACACCAAACCAGAAATTCTTTTGTAGGTTCTTAAAAAACCTGAATGCCCTCCCATGGCTGAATCATGGAATTCCCTGAGAATGAGAGGGATTCTAGGGAATCTTTAGGAATTACCACTCTCCTTTTGAAAAATAACCTGCCCTTCTTCATGTGGTACCCTAGATGGGCTATTGGATCAATTAATAAGTCTTGCCATATCCCCTTCAGCTTAGCATCAGGCTGCACCTCCTCATCCAATTCTTCCCAAATTGGCCAGTGCCCCGTGGTGATTGTCATATATTGTCCGTGCCGGGATAATGCGTCAGCTGCACTATTGTCCTTACCCAGCTTGTATTAATCTCAAAATCAAATCCTAATAGCTTGGAGACCCATTTATGTTGTTCCTCCCCCATCAGCCTTTGTTCTATCATGAATCTCAAGCTTCTTTGGTCTATGTGAACAGTGAAATGCCTTCCCAAAAGGTAGTGCCTCCACTTCTGGACAGCCACCACTATTGCCATTAATTCCCTCTCATACACCGATTTTCTTTGAGCTCTATCCGAAAGGATTTGACTCATATAAGCTACCGGTCTTCCCCCTTGCATCAAAACTGCTCCTATGCCCCTTTCCCGATGCATCAATTTTTAGTATGAACTCCTTCTCAAAGTTAGGGACTGCTAGTATGGGCAGGGCAGGGTAGTCATAGCTTGTTTGAGCTGATCAAATGCACCTTGAGCCTCCTCATTCCATTGGAAAGAGTCTCTTTTTAGTTGCTGCGTAAGGGGCCAGGCCATCTTGCTGTAATTCTTCACAAATTTTCTGTAATATCCAGTTAGGCCCAAAAACCCCCTTAATCCTTTCACGTCCTGTGGGCTAGGCCATTGTAACATGTCCCTGACCTTGTTAGGGTCTGATGAAACTCAATTGCCCGAGATTAAATGCCCTAAATACTCCAACTGAACTTGCCCAAATGTGAACTTTTGTTTAGCAAAGAGTTTGTTGTCCCTCAGGACTTGCAGCACCATTCCCAAATGTTGTTTATGACTGTTCACATCAGCACTATCACTAGTATATCATCAAAGAACACTAGTGCAAACTTCTGCAAATAAGGCCTCAAAACCCGTTTCACTAAAGCTTGGAATGTGGATGGAGCATTGGTTAAGTCAAAAGGCATTACCACATACTCATAATGCCCCTCGTGTTCTAAAAGCCGTTTTAGGGATGTCTTCTTCCTTCATACGGATTTGGTGATAACCAGATTTTAAGTCCAACTTAGAGAAAATCACTGCTTCCCTCAATTCATCCAACAGTTCATCAATAACAGGTATAAGAAATTTGTTTGGAATGGTTACCTTATTCAGAGCTCTGTAATCAGTGCATAATTGCCAACCTCCATCTTTCTTTCTTATTAAAATGACCGGACTGGAAAATGGGCTAGTGCTAGGCCTTATAATGCCAGCTTGCAGCATCTCTTTCACTATTTTTTCTATCTCATCTTTCTGATAATAATAAGGGTATCTATAAAGTTGAATATTTGGTATTTGGGCTCCCTCCTTCATCACTATAGCATGATCATGCTCCCTCTTTGTGGGCAAGCCTGTAGGTTCCTGAAACACATCAACAAAAACTTCTAAAGCTGTTCCAGGTAAGCAGTTGCAGCTGTATGAGTGTTCCCCTCCTTTAACAGCTGATGATCTGACCTCAATGTAATACCTTGTCCCATTATCTTGTAAGGCCTTTATCATTGTTTTCCAATTTGCATTAGTTTTGCAGAGAGAGGGATCCCCTCTCAAAAACCTTCTTACAATTCCCTTTTCTTCCATTTAATGATCAAATTCCTGTAGTTTGCTTCAATGTCTCCTAAAGCTGGCTAGCCAATCTCTGCTCAACACCACCTCAATTCTGCCTAAATTCTTAATGAAAAAATGTTGTTCAAACTCTATATCTTGGACTGTCAACTTTACCTTCTGGCAAACTCCTTTGTTACTCACCTTCTCCCCGTTGCCCACTTCAATTGAGTATTCTGGTGTATCTGTTATTGGCAAGCTCATCTCCTTCACCAAATCCCCTGAAATAATGTTGTTGGTAGCCCCGGAATCCACCAACACTAAAACTGGTCTCTCATCTATTTTACCCCAAACCTTAAAGGATTGATTGGATGTGAGCCCCTCCTTACTCCTTAGTGACAATTGAAGGGTTTTGGCCTCCATTTCAATCTCTTCCATCTCTGACTCACTTTCCTTCTCTTCACCCTCTTCTTCCTCACACAATACAAACTGAAAATGCTTAAATTGACACACATTTTCTTTTCCCCATTTTTCCCCACACTTGAAACATAACCCTTTCCTGCTTCTTTCCTCCAATTCAGCTTGAGTCAACCTCCTCCCTCCTTTATTTTCTTCTCTATTTTTCAATTATCCCTCCCCTGCTCCCACATTAATGGCATGCTCTCAAGCATAACTCGTTCTTCCTTCTTCAAGGGTGCAATCAGCAACTCAAATTGCTTCTTATACTCCATTACTGACCTAGATTGCTTGAGACTCAACAGAGGACCCAGTGGGTTTTGGACCAAACACGGTCGGAACCTCAAGATCACCCCGCTGCCTTGAACTTTTCCCAGCTCCGGTGTGGTGTCTGCTCTTCCCACCATTGATACCAATTCAGTGCACGGTCCTCCGAAGTGATCACCACCGCATCAAGTTTCTCTCGCTCCGTCACTATGTTTAGCTTGAAAAAACGCTCAACTCTCACGATCCAATTATATATGCATCCTTACCCGAGAACACGGGGTATCTCCAGTTTCCTTCCCCCGATACTGTACAATGGAGATCCACTATGATCTCTCCACCCAGTGTGCGATCTGGTGCGCAACCGCGAACCACTCGAGGAGCCACCTTCGCTCACTCCACTACCTGCGTCCTCAAAGTTCCTCCGTCGTCGCCCTCTACCTCTACGCCTCTCATTTTGCTGCTGTAACAGCTAGCAAATGTCCGCCAGTGCAGTCTCTAGGTTACCCATTCCGCATTCCAAATTCTTGACTCGTGCTTCCATTATGTTTCTCATAACTACCATTCAGGCTCCTAGATGGAGCTCTGATACCAGTTGATAAGATCCCACTTGACACCACAACAAAATTGGAAAAAAAGATTATATTAATGCAATATCAGCAAAAGTCAGGGTGAGTTCCGCTGTGAATTACAAATGGAAGTAAACAAAAGTGCTGTAAAGAAGATATAGACCGTCAGGGACTTCTAAGGTCTTCCCCAATTCCTAAGCCAATTCCAGCCTAACCTCTCATTCTCTCTCCTCCCTTTAATATCCTGACCTCACTCCTATTATTCACACTATCCATGCCGCATGACACCTCAGCACTTAGTTGTTCCCCTTCTTCCTTCTAGTTTTGATCCCCTACACTGCACTCTTCCTTCTTCTCTCGCAACACCTTACCGAATCTATCATAATAGCAGGTTATATAATTAAGTTGGTAATAATATATTCACCTGGTTAGTGAGCTCTTCTGTTTCTTCCTCAGCTTCATCTTTGTCTAAAGTTTCATCAATAGATTCTGACATCATCTCAATCTGCAAATAGGATAATAGGATAATGTTATAAATTTATGAAGTAAAAGAAAGTGTTGTCAAATAGGGTGAAGCTGACCTTTGTTTTGCAAATTTTACTTGCATCCCTATTTTTTTTTATAAATAAAAGTACACTCTAAATATTCATTTCCAGCTAATTAGTAACTGTAACAGGGTTATGAAATATTATTTAAAAAATAAGAACAAAGAGCAGCTTCCTTAGAAAACCTCTCAACAATAGATCTATTCTGCAGCTTCCTTAGAAACCCTCATAACAATTTATAGCAACAAAAAAACTCTTGAAATTCCTTTTTTATTGCTTCTATTATGCTGTTTGAGCCTCAAGCTGCTGCAGCTATGTTCTGATTCCTTCATTTCTAGTTGTTATACTTAATTTTTTTTAGTACAACTTGTCTAGTGCCTTTTTGCACACTGTTTCTAGTACATCCTTTTCCAGTCAACAACTCCCATATGCCTCTCCAATATTCGTTAATAGAGACATCATTGAAAATACTGAACTGAGAATTTAAATCAACAGTACTTTATGCTGAAGCAAAAACCAAATAATTCCTTAATCAGTTTCTACTGTACAACACCCTGTTTCATAGAGTGAAAGAGTTGCTATTGCAATGCCAACCAATAGACACCAATGGTGGTCCGTCAAACAATGTCTAAGAACATTAACATATTGTTCAGTCAACTTGATTAAATTCTCTGTAATGAAGGCCAAACTGGATCCAAGTCTAAAAGAAGTTACTAGAGAACTTACTGATGAATCTTAATATATTTAGCCTACCACTAATGCATGAAACTTGCATTAGAACACATCAGAAATATGCTTAAAAGGAAAATTACCGTCATGTCCAATTGTGCTGATTGCTTTTGGAATTCTTTGATCACTTTAACCTGTTTTGCCGGTGCCATTTGCTGAAAAGAAAAGACAATGCATCATTTTGTCATGTCTGGCAAAATATTATCAATGTCACAAATGAATCTAGCAAATATATGAACTTTTGATCCAGTAACAGCAGAAAATTGCTGAAAGAGACAATTTTGCAGTTTTTTGTATTAAACAATAGCTTTCTATCAACATATACAACGGGACGCATGCTCAGTTTGCTTCCTGGGCAATGGCATAGTTGAGTTCAAGACTCTTTGACCTTTAGGTGTTTGGTTGGGTGAAAGTGCAGGCTTGCATATATATTGAGATTTTTTCAGTGCCAAGGAAAAGAGTTTGAATAACAAAAACTGATTGCATATTTATTTACCAGTAAACAAAAGAAATGCATTCCATAATTTTGAGTGATATAAAGCTGAATCAACATGGATAACGTACCTTATTCATTGCCACCATTGCTTTAGTTGCACCCTTCATTCCCGTAGAGATTGAAGTGCTTGCATACAATGCCTGCAAATAAAATTTGGAAATTGTGAAAATTGAAAATCCTGTTATCATCTTAAAAAATAATGAAAAACAAACAATAATTTTTCCGCATACCTGTGTGTGAGTTGCTACACCCCTGATCTGAGCACGACTTCCCTGCAAATTGGTTATCTGTTGACGTAACCTAACAAGTTGACGAGCTAATATTCTGGTGGCAGCCTGTAACCACACTTCTTTGTTCAGTACATAGGTTATAAGGACTACATTGATCATATCTCTAGTCGATGTGAGATCTTAATACACCCTCTCACATTTAAGACTGGGCATCAGGAGCATGGACAAATGCAGGTGTTTCCCTTTAATTAAAGCAATATGTCATGGTCAAAGATTGAGAATTTTTGCAAATTACTTCAGTTAAAGAAACACTCAACATATTTACACACATTTCAGAATTAATTATATTTAAGAGCAGTAAATATAGATGCAATACCCAAGTACACAAGTAATATGCATGAACCTGACCATTCATGTATCTAGACAGCAATTCCCAATATATAGACAGCAAAATTCCCAACGCATAAAACCTGTTTCCAGCACGCCTCCTCAAGCTAGAGAATATAAGTTGAATGCACCAAGCTTGGCAAATATATTAAAGTTCCTACCCTCTTGCCAAGGGTGGCCCAGCCCACTATTTCCCCACCCGAGGATGATCCACATGCAGTATGGTATGATGTCATTACCCTCTGACTAAGCAGATGATCTCCTTCTTCATGATGGGCCAGGAGCATCACATGACGTTAGCTGAGTTCAACGTCATCCTGGGTTTTGAGATAGATGCCTCTATCTTGATTGATGACTATCATCGGGCAAAGTTAGGAGCATATGAGGGATACACAGGGGCCAACACTTGGACGATGATCACAGGCAAGGGTGGTTACAATGCACAACACTCTAAGGCCAGCCAGATTAGATACCCCATTCTGTGAGCCATTCACAAATGGCTTTCAGCTTTCCTTCACTGCCGCAAGAACTGTGACGGGGTGGTAACCAGTAGAGATGCTTACCTGACTAGAGGACACTGGTGTAATGTCGGCTACATGTACCTCTAGACTTGCATGAATGCGGGCAAGAGGACCTCCAAGCTGCACCAGGGCCGCATCATCATTGCTTCTTTCATTGCCAAGTTGGTACACTACTTGTGTTATGACCCTGATGTTGGTACCGAGCAATCACACAACAATCGAGAAAACAGAGAGAAAAGGAAGAAAAATAACACACTATGTTTACCCAACACCTGACACTGATGATACCCCACCTATTCCCATGTTTATCATTCGCCGTGCTACACTTCTGAGCATTGGCTGCATTTGTCAGGAAGACAATGGTTATGTCCTCATTGAGCACGCACCGCAGCAACAATACCAGCTCAGCAACAGCCCCCTGAGGGAGCACCGCATCAGGACAAAGACATGCAAGACAGCCTCAGGACCATTCAGTGGAGGAGGTCCCCCATCAGCAGCCTCAGTTTTAGTAGCCTCTCTGCATGCTTTTGAGATGCAGACCCTCTACGGCTACTTAGATGAGATGAGGGCTGGGGTTTATGATCGTCTAGATTAGATGGAAGAGTGCTTCCAATCTCGCTATGCTGCTCTAGCAACTCGCCTCGATGGCAAGCAGGAGCGGATGGACACTTATCAGGCGATGGTTCAAACTTTCCTGGATGCCTATGACACCAGATTGGATGGATACTTTCAGAACCAGATTTGGGTTAATGAGTCTGCAGTTGAATAACTGCAGCTCCTTATAATACTCTCGATTTCATCAAGTGGTTGGTTCTGATTTCAGTGAAACTTTTTCTTTTGTCATCAAACTTGTTACAGTAAGGTAGATTCTAGCGTTGGCTCTAACCAATAAGTGGGAACTCTTCAACTGTCAACAGTGCCTTCTTAAATGGCTTTCTAGAGGAAACGATTTATATGCAGCAACCCCCTGACTTTGAAAACCCCAATACCTCTCTAGTTTGTAAACTGAATAAGGCTCTATATGGGCTTGCAAGCACCAAGATAGTGGTTTGACAGACTAAAATCTACTTTCTTGCATCTTGGTTTTTCTGCAAGCAAGTGTGACCTATATCTCTTTGTTTTCAAAGATACCTCTCATCATTTATCTTTTGGCGTATGTTGATGATATTATAATCACTGACAATTTTGTCAACTTAGTCCAGCAATTTTCTGTCAAACTTCTTTTAATTTTTGGCTCAAACAACTTGGGAAGCTGGACTACTTTTGGGGAATTGAAGTCAAGACCTTAACTGATGGTTCTATTCTTCTAACTCAAAGCAAATATATAAGAGACCTTCTACAGAAAACTAAAATGGCTGAGGCCCAAACCAATTGCTTCCCCAATGGTTTCTGGATGCAAGCTCTCCAAAACAGGAGCAGACATCTTCTCAGATCCTATTTTATAGATTAGTAGTTGGAGCTCTCCAATACTCCACCATAACCAGATCTGAGCTAAGTTTTACTGTAAACAAAGTCTATCAATTCATGGTCAATCTCTTGAAACTCACTGGACAGCAGTGAACAGAATTCTCAAATATCTAAAAGGCACCATGGCCTACTTCTCAAGGCTGCTACTCCAGAAATTCCCATTCCTATTAAGGCCCTATGTGATGCAGATTGGGCTTATGACCCTGATGATCACAGATCTACTTCAGGAGCTTCTATTTATGTTGGTCCTAACCTTATATCTTGGTGGTCTAAGAAACAACAGATTGGTGCAAGATCAAGTACTGAAGCTGAGTATCGAAGCGGCACTCAAGATACAACTGAAGTAGTGTGGATTCAAACCCTACTGACTGAACTCTTTGTTCTTTTCACTACTCCAACAATCTTCTGTGATAGTCAAAGTGCTGTTGGCATCACTCATAATCCTGTTCTTCACTCCAGGCCAAAGCATATGGAGATTGATATTTTCTTTGTCGGGAGAAAGTTCTAGCTAAGACATTGCAAGTCTACCACATTCTTGCCATTGATCAATGGGCAGATGCCTTGACAAAAGCTCTATCTCCAACCAGATTTCTTTTTCTTGAGATCCAAACTCAATGTCCTTGAGCCAGATTGATATTTTCTTTGTTGGGAGAAAGTTCTAGCTAAGACATTGTAAGTCTACCACATTCTTGCCATTGATCAATGGACAGATGCCTTGACAAAAGCTCTATCTCCAACCGGATTTCTTTTCTTGAGATCCAAACTCAATGTCCTTGAGCCAGATTGATATTTTCTTTGTTGGGAGAAAGTTCTAGCTAAGACATTGCAAGTCTACCACATTCTTGCCATTGATCAATGGGCAGATGTCTTGACAAAAGCTCTATCTCCAACCAGATTTCTTTTCTTGAGATCCAAACTCAATGTCCTTGAGCCTCCTTCCAAGACTCAACCCCATTGAGTTTAAGGGGGGTATTAGAGTATTATAAGGAGCTGCAGTTTCAACAGCAAACTCATCTAGCTTCTTGTAGAAGTTAGTTAGTTGTTAGTAGTTAAAAGTTAGTTAGTCAATTCTGTTAGACTCTCTAACAGAATTGTCTATATACTCTTTGTAAATCTAAATCACTTGGGTTAATGAATGATATTTTACTTCTCCCTTTCTCTCTCTCTCTCTCTCTCTCTCTCTCTCCATTGTCTTAGTTAGATTAGAAACTCTATGACCCCCTCCTCCCTCTTGAGGGTTTTTTTATCTTTATGTTATTTTTCCCATGTACTTTTCCCTTTGTTTTATTTTTCATTCTGTCTGTCGTCTATATGCACTGGGACATTGCATTTGAGCCTTTGTAGTATAGAGGGTGTTCATGACATGTCGCTTCACCCACAACTTGATGTGTTAAATAAATAAAAAAAAGCAAGGCAATCAAAAGGCCTTCAAAAAAAAAAAAAGAAAAGTTTTGTAGAGTAAGCAGAAGGAGAAGCACAATTTCTAGAGAATGAGTTTTGAGATGTGTTAAATACAGAAAATAAAAGTTGCCTCCCTTGAGCACAGTGTCACTGAGTATAGGTTGATTTTTGGAGCCCTTCTTTATCCTATTTCTTCAGTACTCACCTTTCATTGCACATTAGCCCCATTATGCCCTGTGATGCCTCACTATCATGCATGCTAGAATTTTGCTTAGGTTGAGTTGATTGATAAATAAACTGAATGTGTGCTTCTTGAGTTGTGATATATGACTTGTCTCAGTTCCATGAAACACTGAGAGTGGTGAGATGAGTGTTCTGTTGCTCATTGTGAAACTGAACATGTTGATGAACAATGGAAGCCTAATGGAATTCTGTGGAACATGTCTTGTGATTGTGGTTACTTGTTCATGCTGGTTCCTTATCTTGTGTTCATAATAACTTGTGGGTTCTCTGTAAACGGTTTCTTGATTTCCTAGAAAACTGTGTCAGTCTTTAATTTAGAATAATTGCTTGAGGGAAAACAATGCTTAAGTGTGGAGTGATTGATAAATTGTTATTTGACTATGTTTGAACCCCAATTTTTGTCCCATTTTATATTGTTTTGACTTCATTTTGTTATCAGAGCTTATGGTTGATAAGTTGTTATTTGATATGTTTGAACCCCAATTTTTGTCCCATTTTATATTGTTTTGACTTCATTTTGTTATCAGAGCTTATAGGTATGTGTTAAGTGTGAACAATTGAGCAAGGAAGCAGATAAATTGAGAAAAAAGCATTGCCAAAGAGCATGGCCTATGCTGTACCTCTAGGCCATGCTGGAAACTCTAGCACGGCGATGCTGATTTTGAAGAAAACTCCTCATCAACGTCACACATCCGTCGTGCTACTAATAGCATAGCTCATGTTGTTCCAGAGCCAAAAATCATAATCAACATCACACATCTGAGCATGACTATGCTACTGATATAGCACGACCCATGCTATTCCATAGCCAAAAATCAGAATCAGCATCATCACTTCTCAAAGAGGACCATGCTGTCCTCAGCATGGTCCATGCTGACTTCCACGTTGTTGTTTAATTGTCATTAGTAAAAATAGAAAAGGAGAGGAATTTTTATGTGAGCTTTAACTTATTTTTGAACAGCCGGGTTTCTAAGTTCTAGAGTTGCACCACGTACAATTGGAGTCCTAATTTCTAAGGGTTTTCGATCTCTTTTATTCTCAATTCTATTTTGTATGATGTTTGGCTATATTGTGACCATGATTGGCTAAACCCCTGGAGTTCGGATTATGATATAGTTGTACCCATATGCTCTAATTCCTTATTTTAATTGAGTTCTCCGGTGTTATTCATTTAATCGTGTCGTTCTACTGAATCTTTTACATTGGAATTGATCACTCTAATTCATAGTTAATTATGTGTCAGTAACCATCTACTAATGATTAATTGACTTGTAGAATGATAAGGTTCATAAAACTTGCATGATCAAACTGGTGGCATGAATCTCCTTTATACAAACCTCTCTATAAGTCATCCTTAATCCTAAATTAAATCTCAAATGACCAATTGAGGATTAATTTATGGGTAATAGTATTTTTAGACCTTGAGCATAGGCTTACGACTAAACATTAGAGGCAATCAGTGATTAATCATTAACTTAGGATTCTTAATTAAAATTGGAATTAGGGGAAAACAAGTACATGCAAATTCATAATCCGGGCTTGTCTTCATTCATACATTTCTTTCTTAGAAATTATTGCTTAGCTTAATTTATATTTCTTTGACAACAATTGGTGAAACACTTCCAACGCAAGATAAAAACCCTAAAATTATTTAGTTCATGTAATTTGATTTATTTACAAAGGAAACATGGTGGTGGAATGGAGAGGAGTAGGAGGCAATAAAACAGAAGAAGATGCCTGATTCTTGCAGAAGTCCCAGTGATGAGCGAGAAAAAATGCAAAGAAAGCAATGCGGGAAGCTAGATGCAAGGCTTTTCGCCGATTTGTATAAAAGCAAGGATGGTGAAAGAGGTACATACAAACTTACAAAAATGAGGGATAAGAAAAGTAAAGACCTCACCCAAGTTAGATGCATCAAGGATGAAAATCAAAAAATTTTGGTAAGAGATGAAGATGTAAATGGAAGATGGATGAACTACTTTAACAAACTTTTTAATGTGGATGACAATAAAAGTGAGGTGAACTTGGAGGACTCTTATGATGATCTGAATAGAAGATTTGTGCGCAGAATTAATACACATGAAATTAAGGAGGCTTTAAAGATGATGAAGAATAATAAAACTTTGGGACACGATAACGTCCCTATTGAAGTGTGAAAAGGCATGAGATGTGGCAATAAAATGGTTAACCAATCTTTTCAATAAGATTCTTCAAACAAATAAGATACTTGATTCTTGGAGGAAAAGTATGCTTGTGCCTATTTACAAAAACAAGGGAGATATCCATAATTGTTCTAACTATAAAGGCATTAAGCTTATGGGTCATACTATGAAGTTGTGGGAGAAAGTTATTGAACATCGCTTGAGGAGAGAGACTAAGGTTTCTGTAAATCAATTTGGATTTATGCCAGGAAAATGTAACATGGAAGCCATTTTCTTGATGCAACAATTAATGGAATTCGAGAAAAGAAGAAAGACTTATATATGATGTTCATAGATCTTGAGACACCATACTATAGGGTCCCAAAAAAAGTTTAATGGTGGGCTCTTGAGAAGAAAAAAGTACCATTAAAGTATGTAAATGCAATCAAGAATGTATGATGGGGCTACCAGGTGTGTAAAAGCTTGTAATGAAACATCATGTTATTTTCCTATCACGTGTACACCGAGGTTCGGCTCCTAGTCCCTATCTCTTTGCCTTAGTGATGGATGAACTAACAAAAGATATTCAAGAGGAAGTATCATGGTGTATGCTTTTTGCAGATGATATTGTGTTTACTGATGAGACCAAAGACGGTGTTAATAGGAAACTTGAATTGTAGAGAAACACTTTGGAGTCTAAAGTACTCACGTTAAGTCGAAGCAAGACTGAGTATATGAAATGTGAGTTTTTACTGGTAAGAGATGATGATCAAGAATATGTGCATATACTTGGTCAAGAGGTACCCAAGAAAGATGCTTTTAGATATCTGGGATCAATTTTACAAAAAGGTGGAGAGATTGATGAGGATGTAAATCATAGAATCAGAGCAGGGTGGATGAAATGGCGAATGCATCTGGGTTGTTGTGTGACCACAAAATTCCCCTTAAGCTAAAATTGAAAATTCTATAGAACAATTGTAAAACTTGCGATGTTACATGGAGCTAAATGTTGGCTAGCACATAGGCAACATGAACATAAAATAGGGGTAACAGAAATGAGGATGTTAAGGTAGATGTGTTGTTATATGAAGATGGATAAGATTAATAAAGAAATTCGACGAAAGGTAGCAGTAATACCGGTGAGTGAAAAGATGAGGAAACATAGATGCTCCCATAAGAACAAAAGTTTGTTACCAAGAGCTCGACACAAAGAGAGGTAGAGGTAGACCGAAACATACCTAGGAAAAGGTAGTTAAACAAGACTTAATGAAATGGAATATAGATTGGCACACGGTGCGTCGTAGGACGAAATGGAGAAAAACTATAAGCTTTGCGGAGGGACCCGTTGTTATCTCTATATTCCAGATAGTCCCTTTTTATTCCTTTTTCTCTTCATCTCCCCCATCCTTCTTTCCTCCTTCTTTGCTTTTATCTTCTTCTTTTTTTTCTTTTTTCAACCTCTTCGTATCTATCATTAGGTTCATTTACTACCGATCCCAATTAACTTGGGTTAAAAGTGTTGTTGATGTTGATGTTGAATTTGAACTATTTAGGAACACAACTGATCTCTAGGACATGATATCCAAACTTTCGAGTCCATGATACTATTGTGTAGGGTACAATTGCCCTTGTGCAAAAATTACTTTACGCATCACTAGCTTAGAGCGTGGCAAATGTAGGTAGCCCAACAATGGATCTAAGCTCTACTACCCATCTTAGAATTTGGACTTAGAGCCTAATTGATTAATTCAATCCCACAAAACCAACTTGTAAGGCGAGAACTGCCAAACTATTTTATAATCTTTTATTTAAGTTCCACATCTCTAGTTGATGTGGAACTAAATCACCACCCTTGAGGCTGCAATTAAGCCAGACCTCAAAGAGGCTGCAACTAAGGCAGGCCAAGGGTGACCTCAACTAATGCAACTTTCCAACAGTTACCAATATCACATTGTCAACCTTTGGATTGCATAAACACAAAAATAAGCATGTTTTTATGGCTCATTAACAATAAGAAAATGGAGGAGATACATTTAAATCACAAAACATACCTCATTTCCCGTTTTTGCTTCTCTTTTAATCTCTGCCACCAGTTTTTTTTCCTGCAGTTGACAAGGTAATGAAGCACTAAAAAGAAATATGAAACAGAAAGGAATTCACTAACAAGGTCTTTGTTAGCATTTTGTACCTCCATCTGAAGCGATGTTATCTCTCTTTCAATTCCTACAAGAGTGAATGAAAAGTATTTATTCTGAAATAAACAATTAATAGTAGCAAGTTTCATACCCATCAAGACACAATCTCCTTTTAAATATTAAACTATACATGCAGGACACATTATCAAAATTTGGAGCAAAGGCAAAACAATGTAATGAAACGAAAATGATTGATCAATATTTGAGGTAAGGGCTTTGAAGGAAAACATTGAGGAAATATAGATTGCAATAAACCATAGACGTAAATAATGAGCCATTTAGGACAAAAATAAAATTCAGGAGCAAGGACAAAAATAAAGTTGAGATTTGAGAAACAGAAACAACTGTTGATGGTTGGGTAGGTTGACTTATGTATATCTGCCTGAATATTTTCTACTAGAAATTAACATGGGTTTATCTTGGTCTCTCAGAGTGTATTGGTGGTAGGCAAGGGCAGCAACTGAACACAATCCAATCCTAGGATTTAAGATTATGATTTATGACCTAACAATAAATCAGTAGTATTGCTGTTTGATTCATATAAACAATTATGGTTGTTGGGAAGCAAGAAGGAGACAGTAATTAACAACTATTTCACAAATATTTAAAAATATATTTAAGAGAACAATAAAAAATAGTTTGCACGAGAAATTTTAGTTGTACATCCTACCATAAAAAATTTGAGTATGCTCACTTGTGTTAGATTTCAGCTTAAAATCAATTGGCATAAAGAAGTTGCCCAATAAATATATAAGCTATACCCTGGGAACTAAGGTAGATGATGTGAGATTTCCTAACAACTTGTAACTATTTGATTTAACTATTATTATTTAACTATTTTAACACATGAACTATGCTGACTCACATGATATAAATTATATTTAAAAAGGAAATTCACTTGAATTATGATAGAGATAGACCAGAAACAGAGAATGTGTGTATTATTATTGTGGTGTCTCCACACCCAAGACAAACACAGGTGAGTTTTGAGGTCTCACCACCCTCCACTTCCTAATCCACCATTCCCTTTAATTCCCCTCTAATTGACTATTTATAGTTTCTTAACTAACTAACAGTTAGTTATCCTAGCTGTTCTAACTAACTGACAGTTACTATGACTCTTAGCTCTTCCAAGGATATTTCCTAACATGCCCCTTTCCTCATCTATCAATACCTTTTGAGGTCTCACCACCCTCCACTTCCTAATCCACCATTCCCTTTAATTCCCCTCTAATTGACTATTTATAGTTTCTTAACTAATTAACAGTTTGTTATCCTAGTTGTTCTAACTAACTGACAGTTATTATGACTCTTAGCTATTCCAAGGATATTTCCTAACATACCCCTTTCCTCATCTATCAATTACCCCCCCCCCCCCCCTCTCTTCAAGATGGACCTTGTCCTCAAGGTCAATTTGAGAAAAAACAACCTGTCTTTCATCAACACGAGTCTCCTTCCTCCTCTTCTTCCATAATCATCAATGTGAACTGTTTATTCTTATACACATGAGCAGGATTATACTTCTCTTCACAGGTGAAACATTCTGCTTTCCTCATCTTCTCATTTACTTTTGCGGGTGACAAATTATGGAAGGTTCTTCTACCTTGCCATCCACTGGATCCTATTTTAGCAGCATTAGTAGGATTACCTACCTTACTGTTTGCTGGTTGCCAATCCTTTACAAATCTCTGACCCGAATAACTGGGTTTCTAAAATTATACCCCTTACTATTACTCACGGGTAACTTCCCTAAGACTCGATTCTTATCTTCCACTCTATGAGCCTTGACCATAGATTCCATCAAGTTTTTTGGTACATGGAGCCTTACCTCAGTGTTGATATCTTCTTTCAGCCCCTTGAGAAACACCTCCACCAGAAACGGTTCCCTCCAACCCCTTCACCATTCCGATGTGCTTCTCGAATTGGCCTATGAATTCTTGCACTGTTTCTTCCTGTTCCAGTGCCAGCAATGCCTGAAAAGAATTCCCTAGGTTAGACACTTGAAATCTTTGGGAGATTGCAATCTTGAACCCTTCCCAAGAATGGTTTGGGTTCCAAGATTCTCACCATCGGGAACCACCCTAGAGCTTCTCTATCCATGGCAACCATCACTGCTTCAAGCTTATCCTCTTCTCTTACACCATGCAACCGAAAATACCTTTCTATCTTCGTTAACCATCCCATCGGATCTTCTCCCTCGAATATTGGCATTTCAAGAGTTCTCCACCGATTGCTGCCCTACACAGCGTTCCCCTTGTCCGCGTGACATGTCGTCGCTAATCGTTGTATCATCCCTTATATCGAACTCAGTTACGCCTCCACCGCTTTGCGATTCTCCTCCATCGCCTTCTTCATGGCTTCCATGCGTGTCTCCATTCCCGCGTTTGCCTTCGTCACCATTAACTGTTCCCAAACTCCTAGATCGGAGCTCTGATACTAGTTGATAAAACTAGACCAGAAACAGAGAATGTGTGTATTATTATTGTGGTGCCTCCACACCAAAGACAGAATACAGATGAGTTTCGAGGTCTCACCACCCTCCACTTCCAAATCCCCCATTTCCTCTAATTCCCCTCTAATTGGCTATTTATAGTTAAAACTAACAGTTAATTATAACTAACTAAAAGTAGTTTATCAAATTAACACACTGCATCCACTATTTGTTCTTCTGAAATATGATCACACAAACATTTATTTTTTAATAATTCTAAGTGAAATAAATTGCCCGTGTCTATGCCACGGGTCTCGCAGCTGAATTGCATAAATTGATTTTATTCTTGGAATTCTGTTAATCCTACGAATATCCATGTCTATTCTATTTGAGGAAAGCCAAAGCAAAAGAGAGTTTCAACACAGAAATAAGACACAAATACTATGAAGTGCCATCTACTCAAGCTAGTTAATTCTTTCCTATTTGGAGAAATTACACATCACAGTGAAAACAATCCCATCACAGTCATGGTTATACAGGCAAATACTCAATGCCATAACTTCTGACTAATTCAAGTAATTACCTCTGGTTGCAACAGCCATTTCCCTCTTACTTGTCCGCAGAGCCTCTGTCGTAAAAAAAATTAAAAAAAATTAAAAAAAAAAAAAAAAAAACAGACGCAAATGAGTGAAAAAACTGCCCCACGATAAGAAAGTCAACACTGCAACTTCCTTTCCCATTTTCATCAAACACAAACAATGCCACAAAATATTGACAAAAAAAAAAAAAAAAGCCAATTCCACAAAATTAAGCAACACAAAACCCATAATTTCTAAGATCTCTAAAGAGCCATATGTTTCTTCTCAAAAAAAAAGCTAGATCAAAGTAAGCACACATCCACCCAATTCCAATGTTTATCCGATCCAAAGTTCCAATTTTTCTTTCCTACCCAAGTTTTCCAAGAGAAACGAGTTTCCCTTTTGAGAGAAAAAGAAAAGTTCGAATTCTAAACGCAAATCCTAAGCTTTAAGGCAAAAGGGAAGGTAAAAAACGAAAATTTAAAAACAATGTGGCAAACTTTGGAAAGAAAAAGAGAGGGAAAGGGGGTGCACCTTTGGGTGATGTTTTCTTCTTGAAGATGTTCATGTTGTTGTTGGCGTTGATCTCGGAGAAGGGAAAACCCTAATTGAAGCAGAAGCAGAGTTGAAAGGGGGCACTATGCAGTGTGTGAAGTGTGGCGTTTGTAGCAAAGACGAGAAATGAGAGCGAGGAGAAAATGTGCCTCGGGGAGCGTGCTGAGTGTCCACGTAACCAACGGTCGTCTTTCAAGTAGCCGTTACAGCTTTCATCGAGTCAAAAATGCTAATCACGTTTCGAGTTTTTTTATTACATATTTTACACAGTAACGTAGGGGTGTGTTCGGTTCGAATTGATTTTGGTCAAATTTAGGATTCAACCCAATCAAATTTGATCCGTTTGATTCGGTTTGGTTTTCAGAAGAAAAAAAAAAATTGAAATTCAACCCAACTCGTTCATGAATAGTTCGGTTCGATTCGGATCACCGGGTTACCCATTTAATTTTTTTTAGAACTACTATTTTATATCACAATTCTTTCAAGAAAAAGAATACAATAAAATAGTTACATGTACGCTTATATTCCTTAAGTAAATTAGTACCTTTAAATCCTGTCAAACGCTTCTATATGATCTCACAACAATTCTCTCAATGATGCAAACATAGACTCTAATGTTATTTGGAATGGAATGCATACATGAACACCAAAATATGTTTTTATTTATACTAATTTAAAGATATGATTTTAACCAATTTTTGAATGCAATCCTAAATATATTCTATCATATTATCCAATGCAATCTTAAAGATATTCTATTATATTATGCAATGCAATATTAAAAATATTCTATCCTTTTTTTTAATGCAATATTAAAAAATATCATATCTTATTTTTGAATACAATCTTAAACATTTACAATTTCATATCTTTTTTTATTGTCACATTATTTTTTTAATTTTTAATATATATATATATATATAAATAAATAATAAATTTTATATTATTATTAAGGGTTCATGGATCGGGTCATCAGATTAACGGATCTGTAAATCTAAACCCGTGACCCAACCCGTACATGAACGATTTTGATCGGTTCGGTTCGGTTCGGTTTTAACCAAAATATATAAATGACCCAACCCAAACTGTTCAGATCGATTCGGGTTCACAGGTGACCCGTACCCGTGAACACCCCTACAGTAACGAAATGCTTTAAAATGATACACTGATAGTATTATTGTAAAATTATGATTAAATAATTATATAAAATTAGTTCACATCGTTGATATATAGCTTTTTTTTAGAAATTATAATTAACATAATTTTTAATTAAAGAAAATTAGATTTATACTATTTTTATAAAAAAATATTTTCATCAAATATAATTACTATTCTTTTAGTATAATCTACCGGAGTTTGGAGATTATGTGTTATGCTGAAATAATCCAACATAATTTATCTATAACTGCATACATAATTACTGTTTTAAATACATGTATTTATATTTTTATTTTATACTATGAATTTAATTAGAATGTAACAAAATTAATAGTGTTCACGTTAAAAAAAATGGCATTTTCAGAAACTTTTATATATATATATATATATATATATATTTAGTTATATATATTTTTACAAATTTATTAAGATTGTTGACTTTTATATAATAATTTTAAAAATCATATTTGAAATTGATCGATAATGTAAAAACTTGTATACAAATAATGTATGAAAATTATTTTTTTGGTTAAGAGTTTAACTTTTTTCTTATATGTGATTAGCATTATGTATGTCACATGTTACATGAGAACATACACAATAAGAATGTTCGCTATTACACTGAGCTAAAAGTCTGATGTAAATCGATGGCTTACATGTGGTTTCGTATCCCTCTCTAAAATGTTCATCGATAAATTTTTACAAACAACCTAAAAAACCTTCAATAATATAGTAGACATAACCCATTGCAATTAGAGGATAATATAGTGGGTTTAGACGTCTGTAACTAAACCGTCAATAACACCGAGGATTTAGCCATTAATAATTCATGAGTAAAAATGGATATGTTAAAAAGGAGATTTAGAAGTTGGAGACCTTGAGATTGTTATCATCAAGAAAAAGATTCTATGACTTGAGGTCACGATGAGTGAGACCATCGCATAGCAAAAATGAAGGATAAAGATGAGTTGCTAGAAGTAGTTGTATTTAAAACAACTCCAACAATTGTTTATTGAAAATATACAGTAATAAATACTGATGTAATATTTATCAATGAGACAAATAAATATAAAAATATCTACTCTCAAATATATAACTAAATTCTTCCATATAGAAAAGTTTTATCTTCTTATTTGTTTGTCACTTCTTCTGTTATAGCATTTGTAAGTGAACTTTTTATACTAAGATTGACATCCTAACACTTATTTCTAAGGCTCTTTCTATGACATCTCCTTTCAAGGAAAAATTATGATATAGTTATGAATCACCACCTACTCATGGTCTCAATAAATGTTCACATAACACATTTTACAATTTACAAAAGAAAATTAATAACACTAATTATGCGTCATGTAAAAATTAGTAAAGAACTATGATGGTCTCAAACAACCTAATAATTCCTTCCTTTTTAGGTTAAGGGCACAATGCTCAATTTTATTTTATTTTTTTACTTTATTCATCTACTTGTAGGCTATAAAAGGAAGTTCTAAGTATAGTTATATAGTGAAAAAGGAGCAGAAGATCCAATCTAAACCAGAATGCCATATTCCGATTTTAATTGATCCTTAGTTTTTAGTCCGAAACTTAAATTGCTTCCTGACCTGGAGACAACAGACTATTCATAAAATTTTAGCATGGAAAAATGCATAAGCGCTTTGCTTCAAAGACTAGCAGACGCTTTATTGATAAGCATGCAAGGATTTTGCATACTTAGTTTCCGTACAATTTCATTAGTCTTAATGTTTTGTTATTTATCAAAATTTTGAGGTACCGACTAATTTGACTCTATTAGAGAAGATTATTTGTATACTTAAAATTTTATGAAAATTATCTGATTAATGAAACAATACATATCAGTTGCCAAAGATTAATAGATTTATGAATATAGTTTAATTGCATTTTAAAAAAAATAAATATTGTTTAACTATGTTAATACTGTTTAAGAAGCTAAACATTTTAATAAAAAATGATTCTTAGGAAAGGAATTGAAACCTAATACTAAAATCCCGATAACCATCAAATCATTGATTTGAATGGTACTGAATTAATCTTCTTAAGCAATGTCTTCAGTTCAAACCTTATAAATGAGAAAAAAAATATAATTAAGAAAAAAAAATTCACAAAATATAATCAGTCTAAGTACTCGAATGAAAATTAATATAGAAATAGGAGTTTTACATGGAGCTTTTTACACATTACTCTTTCAACATCACTTTCTTACCCTTCTGTCCCACATACCTCTTGCAGTTTACAAAAAAATTGAAGTAGGCTTAAATCCCCCAGTTCCACAAATTTTAATTTTTGTTTAATTTTATCCCTGTGCTTCACTTGTTTACATTTTTATCTCTTATTCATCCATATAATTCAACTCATGAAGCATGGTTTAAAGAGGAATAAAAAACCATATTATAATCGGTCCTGCACTCGAGGAAAGAAATGAAGGAAACAAAACTATAAGATTGTTTAGTTTTAAACTATACTAAAAGGTACTTCAATTTTAAAACATCTTTTAACATAGTTAAACTATATTAATGTCACAGTAGCATATATTTAATAATACAAATTTTTATTTAAAATACAGATGGACAGTATCATTGTCCAATGCTTACAGTTTCAGCACAATCAAATGCACCTCCTGCAACATTTAATTATTGTTTGATTAGGGCAAATATCATGTCAATACTTCTCCGTTCTTGACATCGGTTGTATCCATAACACTTTCAAAGGTGTATATTTGGCTTTATTCTATTGCAAAGGTTTTGTTGCTCATGAAAAACTCAAAAGAATCCTCAATGAAGGTAGGTACTTCTCGAAAGAGAACCCCAAATATACACTTGAACAACCAAATCGGTAATATCACTATAGATTTCTCGAACTGTGTACATATTTATGCATCGATATCCATGGCTGAAGAAGCAAGGGGATAGATTGGGGGGACAAAACTTAATTCATTCACTAAATCATATCTATTTTCGACTTAACATTACAATTATGGAGACAAACCAAGAATTTGAATATCGATATCGACTGCTACAAAACTTGTTAAATGACCAACCACGGCTGCACAATGCTCAGAAATGATATATTACCTTGTATATCTACCACAGACGAACCAAAGGCCTGAAAAAAAAGGAGAAAATGGAATTCAGGTTTTGTCTATGACAGCTAAGGAACGCTGTTGTGTAAAATGCTCTCATCACAACAAAATATTTAATCCCCCGGCCGTTCATAAAACACTGTAAGAAAGATCACATGGGTTTTAAAAGCCTGTGAAAAGCCATAAATAGATCAAGAACATTAAAAGAAGTTACTAAAAGAGATTTAGGTGAATAATATTTCGATGAATTTGGTTTTTAACTAAGCCTAATAGTATCATGATAAATGTAGCTAATCTCACCTAATGGGATAAGGCTGTTGTTATTTGTTTCTGTTTCCATTCTTATCTGCCAAAACAAAAACTAATCAAAAGTCTACTACCTAGCCTACCATACCTGCCAGTTAGACTTTATACAAACAACATTATTATAGTCAACTGATTACCTACCTAGGACCTGAGAAAATATTTAGAGGTTCCTGTGTGCATATCCTATAATTTTCATCAATTTTGATTAGTTATCATTCAAGCATGTTCACCTAACAATTTGCTACATGGAACATTAAATTAAAATTTGGCATACCATTCTTTTAAGAAAAATTATATTATCGTTCACCTCAAAGTGAAATAACATAAATTTAGGCATGTCACAGACCCCCTATTTTTTGTGGTATAACAATGGTAATGAGGTTTGAACTGATGACCTCAACTAAATCACCTAAAGCACCCCCTCACTACTAGCCTGATCCTAGTGGCTTTCCTGGGTCCCTATTTGAAATCAAAATGATCAAGATAACAAGAATTCTTGTGTGTAAAAGATAAGAACAAAAAGTAGCAAAAATATTACCTCAATTTAATGTTACACAAAAATGCAGAGTGAAGAAGGTTTAAATCACCCCCATATCTTCCAAAGTATGTTAGCCTTCCCACGGAAGCAATTGAATTGCTATTTTACAACACAGTTTACCAAACAGCATCATTTCCAAATCTTTGCACCAAGAATTCATCCAGCTGGCCCCAGTTTGGGGTATCAGATTTACTCAAATCACCCAATGGCAATGATCGTATGCATTGAAGAATATGTTTGACATCCTGATATAGCCTAGCAAGTGGGGAAAATTTAAGAAATGAAAACAGAAGTTACTGCATTTTTTAAACTGCCTTAAAAATTTATTTCTTCATAATATAACTTCAGAGAAGTAAATACCTATTCTGTGCTTGAGGAGTGCTTATATCAAATCTTGAAAATGCTTCGGAAATTTGTGAGTGAAATATAACAACCACTTGACTGAAAAATAACAAACTTGAGAAGTGAGTTGTAGGTATTCATACGATGTTAGCATTATACAATCAATTTTCTTTCTATCCAAAAACATACCATAAATGGTTATTTAATTAATAGTAAATCAGTATCACCCATTTCATGATCTTTAGATATAATACGTCAACCATAGAAAAGAAAATATTACTTCATTAAACACCAGAAATCAGACAGTAAATAACAACAGAGACACCAACAAATCTCTACCATTAAAAGAATCATTTACAGGGAGGAAAACCAATTTAAAACTCAAAGCTACTACACTACATTTTGCAGAACTAGGTTTCTTATCAATTAATAATAGATAAGGCCTAGAAAAAACAAAATAATCAGTCACCTTTTGTTACGTACAAATCAATATATTCGAATTAAAAAAATAATAGTGTATAGTAGATACAGCTGAGTCATTGCTGACTCAGCATAAGAGTTAGTTAGTTAGTTAAGCTGACTACTTCTGTAGTTAGAACTCTCTATATACCCTACAGTGTAATTCTGTTGTAACTAACTCATTCATAAAACAATAACAGTTTCATAATACTACAGTTTTCTCTCTTTCTATCTCACCTCCATGGGTTTCTTCATGGTATTCAGAGCTTCCTAAAGCCTTCAATGGCAGTTTGATCCTAATTTTTCACTTCCGCAAGCACATTCTACTCGTGTCTCGGTTTTAGTTGTTAGTGTGATTCAAGTGAATCCACGATTTCTTTTGCTCCGTTTGGTTTTCCGATCTGGAAACTGCGTTTCTTCGATCGTTGTATCTCTTAGATCGCGTTTTCGGTTCTGTTTTGGATTTCATTTTTTGGATCGTGATTCTGTTTTCTCTGTGCTCGCGATTTCTGTTTGTGTGATATCTCTGTTCGTCGCACTTCTCTGGACGCGTTTCTGGTTGCGTGCGATTTGCTATTATTCATGGCATCTCTCTCTGTTCTTCCTTAATCGCAATTTCTCTGGTCGCGGTCTCAGATTCATGTTCTCTTTGCTTGCGATTTCAGAATCAGGTTTGCGCTTCTGGTTTGTGTTTGCTATGTCATCGTTGTCGATTAATGAAATTCTGGTGACCGGAGGTCCGGTAAACTCCTCCTCCAGCGCTGCCAATAATTTTGCATATCACGTTACGTCTAAACTTACGGATGATAACTTTCTGCTTTGGAAGCAGAAACTTGAACATGGACAAACTTTTTCTGTTCAGGAACAGATAGATGTGATTCTGGAAGGTTTACCAAGTGAACATGAGTCACTGGTTACTGCAATCAGCAGTAAGATTGATCAGTTCGAATTTGAGGAGTTCCAATCTCTTCTTTTGGCTCAAGAACAAAGGCTTGAAAAGTTAAGAGAAAGTGCTGTTGCTCCTGCACTGAATGTAACTCGAGCTCAAACAGAAAAGGCAGAGGATACTGATTCAGAATCAGCACCTCGAGTGCAGTTTACTCAACACAATGATGGGGGCAGATCTTCTAATTCCAGAGGAAGAGGTGGCAGATCTGGTTATGGATATAGGAGGCAGAAATTATGGTAACAATGATAACAGAAACTAGGGAAATAATGATAACAGAAACTAGGGAAATAATGATAACAGGAATTTCGGAAATGGTGACCACAGGAATTATGGAAATGCTGGAAATTATGGAAATAATGATAGGTATAAAATACAGTGTCAAGTCTGCTACAAGTTTGGACACAGTGCAGCTGATTGCTATCACAGGTTTAATCCAAATTAGGTAGCTCAGCAGTATAATCAGAAACATTCTGGGAATCAGAACAAAAACTACTCCTATCAGAGGCCTAATTCTCAGCCTCAGAACAATAAAACTCAGCCACAGCACAATGCACAAGCTCCTGAAGCCTACTTAGCCAATGCTAATCCTACTCAGCAGTCACAGAATTGGTACATTGATTCTGGAGCAACTCATCATGTCACTGCATCTCCTCAGAACTTGATGAATGAAGTTCCAACCTCGGGCAATGAGCATGTTTTCCTTGGCAATGGTCAAGGTTTGCCTATTATTTCCACTGGTTCAGCAATTTTTCAGTCTCCTTTTGCCTCTAATGTTAAATTAACTCTAAATAATCTATTGCATGTTCCTCACATAACTAAGAACTTAGTTAGCGAGAGTCAGTTTGCCAAAGATAACAATGTCTTTTTTGAGTTTCACTCATCTCATTGTGTTGTCAAATCTCAGGTTGATGGTTCCATACTGCTTATAGGTGCCCTTAGCCAAGATGGCCTCTATGTCTTCTCAAATCTTCTGAATTCTTCTGTCAAGTCTACTGTTGGAGGGGCTGCTGCCTCTGTTCATATGTCTTCATTTTCAGCTGTCTTCTCATTGTAATAATGTCAGTAGTAGTGAAATCAATACTAGTAACTCTAGTTTAGTTTCCCTTTGGCATAACAGGCTAGGTCATCCTAGTTCTTCTGTTGTATCTCATGTTCTTAGGACTCGTAATATACCTTGTTTCAATAAAATGACAGAAGAATTGTGTACTGCCTGTTGTATTGGCAAATCTCACAGACTTCCTTCTCATCCCTCTGATTCTGTCTATTGTGCTCCTCTCGAGTTAATATTCTGTGATCTATGGGGACCTACACCTATGCTTTCTTCTATGGGTTTCAATTACTATGTCTCATTTGTTGATGCTTACAGCCGTTACACTTGGATCTATTTTTTATAACAAAAATCTGAAAATCTGTGTTCAAACAGTTTAAGAGCCTTGCTGAATTACATTAAAAGTATTCAAACTGATTGGGGGGGTGAGTAAAGGTTCTCTACTGTTATCTCAAGCTAAATATATTTCTGATCTGCTTGAAAAGGCTAAGATGGTTGATGCCAAACCAATACTCACTCCTCTGCCCTCTGATCTTAAGTTGACTAAACATGGTACAACTAAGCTTGTTTCAGTACCTGTTGCTGATGCTGCTCTCTATCGCTTGGTTGTTGGGGCACTTCACTACATTACTGTAACTAGGCCAGAACTAAGCTACATTGTAAACAAGGTCTGTCAGTTTATGTCAGAACCTATGGAGGAACATTGGAAGGCTGTCAAGCGTATTTTAAGGTATCTAAAGGGTACTATAGACTATGGGTTGTCTTTAAAATCTGCTCCTCAGGGAGAACCCTATACTTTAAAAGCTTTCTGAGATGCTGATTGGGGAATGGATATGGTTGACAGAAGATCAATTTCAGGGGGATGTATTTTCTTTGGTCCTAATCATGTTTCTTGGTGGTCAAAGAAGCAGTCCCCTGTTGCTCGATCGACTACAGAAGCTGAATATCGAAGATTGGCTGTTACTGCATCAGAACTTCTATGGATTCAATCCTTACTAAGAGAACTCTGAATTAAAATTACTACTCCAGCTGTCTATTGTGATAATCTCAGCACTGTTGCTTTGAGTCACAATCCTATTTTTCATTCAAGGATCAAACACATGGAATTAAACATCTTTTTTGTGAGAGAAAAAGTTTTGGAAGAATTCCTGCTGGTGTATCATGTTCCTGCCTATGCTCAACTTGCTGATGTGTTGACAAAACCTCTTGCCAAGCTGTCTTTTCTGGGTTTGCGATCCAAACTCAGTGCTTTTTTTCACTGAGTTTCAGAGCACTCTGCTTTTGAGGGGGGAATAATAGTGTATAGTAGATACAGCTGAGTCATTGCTGACTCAGCATAAGAGTTAGTTAGTTAAGCTAACTACTTCTGTAGTTAGAACTCTCTATATATATACCCTACTGTGTAATTCTGTTGTAACTAACTCATTCATAATACAATAACAGTTTCATAATATTACAATTTTCTCTGCTAACTACTTCTGTAGTTAGAACTCTCTATATATACCCTACTGTGTAATTCTGTTGTAACTAACTCATTCATAATACAATAACAGTTTCATAATATTACAATTTTCTCTCTTTCTATCTTATCTCCATCGGTTTCTTCAAGAAATAATTTGGGCCAACTAAATTCCAAAAGCTAGCACAATGGGGGTGGACTGTCCAAGTCATTGTGATAGCTCATGTAGGATCTTAATCTTAACCTAATGTACCCATCATTTTAATAAACATCCCAGCATATGAAACAACAGGTACAATGTTCAGTAGTGTACCATTCATTATGATCTTTCATCAACATATAAGAATAAAGAAAGAGGAAATTTCTGCGATTCTTACCTGAAAATTGCTTGAACATCATCTTCATTCAAAGTTCGAGATAGAACACGTTGGAGGTATCCAACTTCCTAATAACAAATTCCAAAAATAAATAACTTCCAATTATGAGATTGCTTTAGAGGTGGGGCAATAGAGTGGAACTCAAAAATGATAATTTCAAACCACCCTAAACCATTATCAACATATATATATATATATATATATATATATATATAATGACAGGTCATAAATTTGTGATCACCTATAAGTAGTTAAGTTATTAAATCAGTTTGACAAATAGTTTATTGCACATCTGTAAGGAGTTCATCTCAAATTTGATTGTGCAACAATCACTTCCTTATTTATGATAAACCTAGTGGAGTGAGTAGCCACCATATTCTC